>JANTFA010181412.1:0-18594 GCA_026413405.1 Phytosciara flavipes
AAAACATTTTTATGGATGTTAAATTCATAAAATTAAATTCTTTTTCTTCTTCTTTAATTTTAATTAAAAAAATTATTGTTCTGTGGAAATGTGTTGTGGTACAGATTTTAAAATTTTCATTTTCTCTCTTTATTACATGAAAAGGTAATAATGTTTTGTATAAAACAAACAAAAAATTATTGTTGTGAAGCGTATTAAGTCTTTGATATATATTTTGTTAATCACCGGAATGAATATGGAGGATTTCCACACAAAATGAATTTTTTTTTCTTGTTTTCTTTACTTCTTTTTTGTATTTTATTAAACGATCTGTATCGATCGGTAATAATGTCTGCATTAGTATTTTGTTTTTTTTATAATAATAGATTAGAAACCCAAGAGAATTAGATATAAGGACATTTTACTTAACAGCACTGTCGGTTAAATCAGAGCGCATTTTTCCAACAATGAAATTTGCAACCAAGATGCAGCTACGATGAGTTGAGGATCAAAGGACCAAACAAAGGGCTATTTAATTTCCTAATTTTTGTAAAACTTACCGAAATTTCTATAAATTTTCTAAAGGAAATTCTAAGAAATTTAGAAAATAAAATTGCATAAAAATGGGCTCTTGGACCAAATTCTGCAGACTTCCATTTTTAATTGTAGATGGGATGTTTCACTGTTATGCTAACAACTATTTAATGCTTCTAATGCGGAAGTGCAGCTGATTTCTTTTAATATACCGGAATTGGCATCTTTAACAGAAATACGGAACTCATGGGAGAAATACACCCATAAAGGCTACCCTCGCATTTGGTTGCACACTAAACCAAATATTGGTTTTTCCTTATGTGACAAGTGTCTCAATAATTCTGTTTACTAGACGAAATTTTCATTTCAAACTGTTGTGACAGTATCCAGACATCCAGACAATGCCATCGCATTGTGCATTGGTAAGACATATATGAGATTGATATAAGAAAGTCAGCCGAATGTTATTGATAGGAACGATGACCTAAATTGTTCGTTTCGTGATCGTTTCGAAACCAATCATTTTAAGCTTGGATTTGAAATGGTTGACTCGCTGAGTGGAAAACACGATAAAATTAGTCACCCAAGGCTGAAAATGGAGATGGTCGATTGCAGTGAAGCTGAGTGACCAAATGGTTTCAGTCTGAAAATTTTTCTTTTACATCATCGAGATCGAATATCGACATTGACGTTCCCAGTGACATTTTCTTACGTTGCGAGTGTTGTGAATATTCACAACTGGGATCAAATTCCATCCCAGCCGAGATGATGTAGAGAATTTAGTAAATCTTTCGTGGGTGTTAACAGTGTTACCGTGATTGGACAAAATGAATGCGGCTGATTCGAATGATACTTTATACCTGCTAGAACAATGGTGCTGTTAAGTAAAAGTTCCAATTTCAACTTTTTTTTTTAAATATTATTTTCAAAGACACTTGAGTCAGTCATTTAAAATTAAAAACAGAGAATCGCATTACTTATAAATGTGCAAGCGGCTTTTCACTTTATTTGTTCAACCAAATGAAACCAAGCCGAATCTTTCATTTCGTTCAAATCAACACAGTGCCTGGAATTCATTTCCGATTTCTCACTTCAATGACTATTGGTCCGCTGGAACCTCTTCTGCCTCGTTCTTCCATGTACTTCAAATTTGACATTGGTTCGCCTTTATATCGACTGGTGGTCACAGTTTTTCTCTCGCTCGATTCAATTGTTTCGGTTCCTCTACCGTGTTTCATCGGAATGGTTTTCTTACTGAAACTGTGCACTGTGTTTGTGATTCCTGGTCGATTCGGATCGTCGGATTTCGAATGGATTTTATACGTTTCCGAGTAGTCTTCGGTGCTGGAACTACCACGACGCACGATACTTGCTGTATCCTTGTTGATTGTAATTGGTGAACGAGAGCCCAGAGATGACTCTCTTTCCCGGTGAATATTCCGGTCAATGTTGTATTTGTAAACATGACCATTTTTAGTTACTTCCTCATCGCCATGCAATGTTTTGAATAGTTCGGGAGCCTGATCCTGCAATCCCCGCAAAAATATATTTCTCTTGTCTGTTCCCCCGCTAGAGTATCCATTCTGGCGATTTTGGCTGAAACCATTCAAACGACGTTCACTGGAATATGGAAGATCTTCATCGATTTTAGTTAAGTCTCGTTGACTGCGGCTGACGAGATTCACAATCGACGGACTTTTGAGTTGTGGTTTGTCCTCGTTCAAGTGTGGATTCGACTTGTACATGTTCTGCGAAAAGTTTTTATTCAACTTTTCCATGTATATTGGGCTGGGATCGTTCGTTCCATTTAAACCGTGCACGTTGAAGCTTTTGCTCCGATTTAACGCTTTGTATGAGCGTGCCGGCTTGGCGGGTCCAGTATTTTGAGTTGGTTTTACTGCATTCACTATAGATACATTAATGGTAGACGAATGATGCACTGGTTTATGTTCTAATTTCCGCGGTAAGGTTTGTGTGTTGCGGTAATCATGAATGGTAGGAGTGGTTGAAGCTAAACGGTTCGTACTTTTGCTGAATCGACCTAGTGTTTGCGATGTTGTGTAGTTGGAGGAAGCCAAAGTTCTGTTGGATGCAAAGAAAAGCATGAATTAAAATCAGCCGTTTCTGATTTTTTTTTTTGTTTTGTTTCAACGTTCAATGTTAGAAGCTAGATGAAAAAAAAATCTTTCAATTGAAAACTAGGCTGTTAACTGGTTTGTTTTCGTGTGTTCGACTGAAGTGGTTTGAAAAAGAAATTTGAATTTAGTATCTAAGTTAGTGACTCAATAGCGTAGTGGTTAACTCGTCTGCTTTCCACTAAGCGATTGAGTTGTCAGTGATGCGAGTTCGATTCCCAAACTGTGTCAGAAAAGAAAACCGATTGTCAGACGTGTATACAAAACACAGCTGATTGAATCGGTTTGAGTCTGTGATAATTGGTGAAAAGCTTGCACACGGCTTACCGGCAAAAGATATTGTTGGGAGACGCTGGTATTTTACTCCTACTAGTTTCGATCCTCAGTACATAGATGGCACTCAACATACATGTAACTGAGGTTTGTCGCGCAGCTTACCACTGGCACAGTAAAAACTTTCGTTATTGAAAGGATCTCAAAAATTAGAACGGCACAATCTGCGGAACTAGTAAATAATGATCTAGCCTCTGACCCACCAAAGGTTGTCGGCCAGATTATTATTATTATTATTATCTAAGTTAGGACACAAAGAGGTAGCAAGACATGATAGACAATAGACATAATTCACCAAACTAAGTTTAGTGTTGTTCCTACTTAGTTATTAGGAATTTTAATCTGATGACAGAACTGAAGCAGCGTGAAGTCATTTATGTTAGACCCCTAATTGTAATTCTTGAAAATAAATGGAATTTTTGTGACTTAATAAAGTAACAGGAAATATTGTGACAGATTGTTTCAGCCAGTGCAGTGGTTACCCCCTTGATCTCACCTAAAACAGTGACACGATTTTTTCATGGAAATGTCACTTGGGTTTATACTACTCTTTACAAAATATCTGCCCCTCATGTCTAAATTGTACTCGAAAATGATCGAAAAATGCTCAATATTTTAGGAACACAAAGTCGCGCATGGGAGTGGATATAAGGAAAGTGTATCTAATTCACGAAACCACCTACTAATGAATCTTACAGAACTGCTTAAAAAGGACATTCAAGCAAACCCATCTCATTGGAATCGTATATATGACAAAAATGTCGTACAATGTAATGCTGTGACAAGTGAGCAGTGGAATGTATATTTCCATTGAATGTTAATTCATTTTTTTTCTTCAGAGAGACGAACAAAAAACAAACAAACAACAGACGAGTGAATCGATGCATATTTTATTAATTCAGTACTTTTGTCCAAATATTCCTACGAGATTTATTATCAACCCAACCTCCGCGTTTAAATCGCGCAAAACTGTCTCATAGGAAATAACAATTCTGTGGGATTTCCATCACACCGGGAGTGTGTGTGTTTGTTACATATGGATAGACAGACACGTATATATGTTTAGTTCACTACATTGTACGATAATAATGTTTCGACAAATATGTTTCACCAGAAAACTAGTTTCCTGTACACTTAATATTGCTTTTTATCGTCTTGTTTCAATCATTTAATGCTTGGCATTTGTACATTCGTAGAGCCAAGATCGCAAGAACCACTTCAATCTGACTAAAACGCAAAACCGTCCCTTTCTAGATTAAACGCAAAACCGTCCCTTTCTAGATTAACGCAAATCATGGAATGATATTTTACAAGACCGATTGGTATTACTGAATATCGTCATAAAAACGACAATTTATTCGAATTGAATGTTTGAATTTCGTTTTTTTTATTATTTCCGAAAGACAACAGACGCAGACCTATAAGTTGGAATAATTTTGAATGTAAAATTCTATATACTCTACAGAGCAAAAAAGTGTATGAAGTACAGCCGGAGAAATATAAGCTTCGACATTATCAACGATAATATTCCTACTCGACATTAGAGAAAAAGACGAATTGCTTCGACTTTCATACATGGCCGCCTTCATTCACTTTGTGCAGGCAAGACTAAGGCGCCATCATTGTGACCACTGAGAAAAGTAATTTCAAAATTGTGGACTCTATCAGTTGTGGGCTGTGTGGGTGAAACTTATTTTTCTACGACTGTAGACATTCGCATTCTATATAATTCTTCATCTCATTCGCATTAATGTTATACCAGCCACAGATATATTTAGTTGTGACTTTGAACATGAACATGAACTATATTATAGAAGTGCCTCGTTATGCTCTCATATAAATACAATTTTTGTTTTTAAATTTATTCAAAATACCATTGTTCATTGTCTCTACTCTTCGAAGTGATTATGTTGACATGGAGACCCGAGAGTGAGAGAGACATGTCATTGTTACACCCATGAATGAATCACAAGGTTAACCATAAATTTTATTCTATTTGTAGCAATTAGCAACTGAAGTTGAATGGGATTACATAATTTGTTCATTAAAAGTGGAAAAACGAACTGATTTGCCACTTGTTAGTGTTGGAAACACATGGATATTCCATTAAATTGGAGACATGATGATCAAATATATGGCTACACAATGCCCGTACGATCGGAAGAAAAAATCCGTCTGATATTGGATGTGTGATGAACAGTGGATTACAGTCGTCATTCCTCAATTCTATTTCAATCGGTAGACTATATCGGGTAGAGTACGTCTTGCTATTTGGTTTGAAAGATGTCGTTGTAACACACCCGTTGGTAATAACTACATTTCTACCGATAGGAATAATAGTTTACGTTGGATGCTGCGAAAGTGAATCATTACACGAGGGAACCATTTTCTGATAAAAGCCAACTCACAAGTGTCTTTTTGAGCAACAAGCAAATGTCTTTTCAACCGAAGGCGAGGTATGTAACTACACTTTTCAGAAAACAGTTACCGAAGCAAGTTGCTCCAAAACACACGATCGAGTTTGGTTTTGCAATAGAATTGTTGTTTCGGAATTAATGAATTAGGTAGCAGATCAAGTGTAGTCTGGTTTATTGCTTGCCTAGGGTGAATCGATTTATGAAAATTCACTGTTTCCTTTTCAAAACCCTGTTCACTAGTCAACATGGAATTATGTTGTCATTCCGGTGTTGAGGAAAAAGGGGGCTCTGACTCCTAATATTTTTATAAAATGGTTCTTCTCCACATCGTTCCATATTGATGAACAGGATTCTCAAAAAAGGAGCAGTAAATTTTTGAAAATTGACCCACATGCGAAAGTTGAGTTTCCCATAAAAATCAATTAGGAAATGAACTGAAAATGTTCCACCATGTAATGGATCATTTTTACAGGGGGCATATTGCTTTGTAATTGTAACTTTCGCATGGGACAGAAATAGAACTAGTCCTGAGTTCATGTGACTGTTTAGTAAGATTTTTATTACTTTTGTGTTGACATTGGGTTAGTTTGATGGAGTGGGGAACCTTAAATTCGGTACCGCAGTATATGATTTCCCTGCACCTAATCCTCCAGTGGACCTGTTATGCGTTCACCTGATAATTCGTACGATTGTGAATGTGTGAATGGATGTATGACGTGTATCGTTGAGGAAAGATAGGGCACTGTTAGCAAGTGTCAGGTTGTTATTTCCGACTACGAAAAACTGAAACTCTAATGTCTACCGCAAGGTTCGAACCGACTAAGCTCCCTGGACTACAAATTGAGTTACATTGGGTTAAAATTGAGGATGAAGAATGACGGTCGTCATACCGTTCTTGTTATGTATTTATCTGAATACGTTAAACAAAGGAAATAACAGATTTGATCGTTAGCAGTATGCTTGCCATTTTTTAATCTTTTAACCTTTCAGAAGCTTTGCTTGAAATTTGCTTTACTTCGTTTATTTGAAGCATTAGGAGCATTTATTCGATTCCAGGTCTTTTACTTCATTTGTTACAACACAAATGTTTGTATTTAATGAAACGCTATGCTCAGTTAATCTCTCATTTAGCTCATCGTTGTCGATAACAGATGACTACCCCATTCCTGAGCGTGTTGACGATTCTAAGGCGTTCTGATGCAATTTAAAAAAAATCCGCAAAGCTAGCAAATCACCCAAATTCATTCAAGTCTGGGATCATTCAATTTGATTGAAAAAATTTAATTGAAATGACTGCAAACAATAATTCCAAGCAACAATTACTCTGGTATACCGAACAATACCGTATGAGTCACATCGATTATATCCATACAACCTGTTGTATGATTCCTACTCTCTGTCATCGTAACAATTTTGTTTTTTTTATACTCATACCCAAATTAATCCGCACATAACACAGAATTTTATCATCATGTCTACTAGCAAGAATTCGCATACATCGTCTTATATAGATTGCAAAAATAATTTATTTAATTTATGCAAATTCTGTGATAATTATAGATTTACCTTAAAGTTGTATGGCCGAGTAGAGAGGTGGAAGCTGTAGGAGTTTCTTGTTGTTTTTACAGCGAAATGACAAAAGATAACGCAATAATTGGAAATACGTGGAACAGAGACGTACATTTGAGCGTTGAACAACAACAAAAAATATTTAAAAACGGATGTGTTGGCCTAGTATTCGGGGAATTGATCAATTCAAAAATTCTCAATAAGTCCTGATGATTTGAGGCACTAGAAAGTCTTTTTGAATGTCGAACGTGACACAAGCTGATTCTGAAATTACTATCGTTGATTCGAGAAAGTGTTCACGAACGAAGCATTCGAGTCTGAGCTCTGAGCTCTTCAATTACAAAATGTTTCCACTTCAGTTTCCACTTCACCCGAGAAATAATTTCATTAGTGGAATTATCTAAATGCATATCTCCCATAAAGAAACCAATGTTCTATGGATCAGCGTGTGTGACAGCACATTTGATTGCAAACGAGATATAATACGGATAATCGTTCTCTTTTACATTATACATCAGAAATGTGTGTGTGTGCATTCTGCAATATGCAAAATTCTTGCATGTTATTGCTAGAATGATTTCATTGAATGACATTCAGTGTTAAGACGACAATAGTAGATTACCATACTTCGGGTTCGTGCAATAATGACGTTTACGTGACCACCATGTCCACATATGGTCCACATATTTCGCCCTTATAATCAGACTCAACAAACAAAAGATTTCTCCTCAGTGCCCAGTCCCGTTAAAATCAAATTTCAACTAAATTTTATTGCTGCTCCCAACAAAAATTTGATTTGTCTCAACTCTCTCAACTGTTGTCGGCATACGACATGGTACAAAAATGAATGAAAATCTCCGCCTAACTCGGTCTTAAATAGCAAAATTTATGCCTCAAAGAATTGCAGTAGTAGATCTGAAGTAAATATTTCAAAAATGTTTTGATCAAATAAAGTAATAGATTCGATAAAATTCTGTTCATATTCACGCCGTCTGTGACATGTTAAGAATCCGAGATGTTGACGTAAGACACAAAAGCACAGAAGACCTAAAGGAAAGCTCGTATATTGGGACTAGCAGAAGGTTATGCTGGGCATTGTTGTCTTGCATCATAAGCAATATGTTCAAAAGCAAAACTTAATGCGATCCAGTAAAACATCAGTACAAAATAACATAAACACAACATGCATGTAGGGCCTTCAAGTTGCTTTTCAATAAGAATTTACGTATGACACAGACAACAAAATTACAACAAAAAATATCCACCGGCTCTGGACGAGCGTTTCAAAATGCCCACTGGAGCGTAATAACTGATTTGCTATGACATCTCCCATTGTGATCTACTATTTTCCATTGTAAATCCAATTGAAATGGTTAATGTGATAAATGGAAAATAAATTAAATTTCTGCTGTTCGATTCAATATATTCAACGAAGGTCGTCAATGGTTTGACTATTTTATAGGCATTTAAAATGCGAATAAAATCACTCATCTAATTAATTCGTTCTGACTTATTTCTATAAAGTTGATTCTGATCTAACGAAATTGAAAACAAACAAGAACACAGATGGCAGACTTTGTACACCATGCATACCGGATAAATACCTAGCATCGTTTCTCATAAACAAACTTTTCGCACTTTAAAAAAAAACTTTTTGTCTGGTACAATAATCAAGAACAACCATTACTCACCTGGATGGACTGTACAATTCCACATCTTCAGATCGCAATCGTCTGCTATGGTTCCGTTGCGGTCGCACACCATCGTACCGATTTTCCTTGCCATAAATACTACCACCGTACGGGTCTTCGCCCAAATAATATTTTTGTTTCGGACTGGCCATATCAACGTCAGACGATCCTCTACGATCGATTGTTCTTTCACGTCTGTTACCACTAACAACGCTTGATTCACGATTGGCTTGTCCAATATGACTGTCGATTACATTATATTGCTGATACGTTGAAGCGCCATTAGTCATTGATTGTTGTTGTTGTTGCTGTGATTTGGTTGTTGGAGAAGGGGAACGTTTCGATTTCATTTTCATTTTGCGTTCAGCACTAGCCGATCGAATTTTGCCCACCAATTTTCGCAATGAATTGCCAATTACCGTACTGACTTTGTTTTGTTTTGATGGCGCAGTTTGTGTTTGACTCGTCTGTGTGGATGTGGGCCGCGGTGTTTCCGATGCGAAACGGGTGCGTTGGTACTTTTTCATTCCGCCGATTAATTGTTGTGACAATGTGGTTGGTGGTGATATGGATCGGCTGCGTGAAGGAGGAGAATAGTCCGGCGATGGTTCATTTCGTTTCTGGTTTTGAGTATAGCCGTTCTGTGTGAGTCGTAGTTTCTTCTCTAAAACTCGTTTCCGTTGAGGAACAGTTGGACGAACATCTTCGGAGTCGTAGTTGTCTGGTGACGGAATTCCACTGTCAGGAGTTCGCATTTTTTGTAAAGGCACTGGGGATCTGGGCGCAGTAAAATATGTCGAAGACGAAACATATGCCGAATCGTCCCGTTGAATGATCGATTTATTGACATCTTTGTAGTTTTTCTCATCCTCGCCGCTATCTCGAATGAATGAGTCTTCTCGGCCATTCTTCAAATATCGTATGTCTTCCCTTGAGTCCTTGACATATCCAGAGTCCTCCCGGTGCAGGTAGCCATTTTGTTTTTTCGAAGACTTTGCATACAGCTCCTCTTTAGAATCGTTTCTTGCACTCAAATAACCCAAATCCTCTTTCTGAGCCTTCAGATTTCGAGAATCATCGCTACCACCATTTGAATTTCGACGATATCTCACGTCACCACGACTACCGTATCTCTGTTCTGTTTTCGCACTTCTTTTGAAGTCCACTTCATCTTTAATTAGCCGGCTCGGTCTCAATTCTTCACGGGATCCAATTCTCTGTCGATTTCGATTGCGCTCAAGTGTGCCCTTTAATTCCTCCTGAAAACTTTTCGGCGGAAAATTTCGCGGTGAATCTTTCCTTTCTGCCCATTCCGATATTCCCTGGAAGTATTTTGTTTTTGGAGTAGTTTCTCGTTCTGCAGCCGTGACATTCGAAAATGCTGGTACATTTCCATTGTAATCTGGACTGGGGAACGGTTTTGCTGTACCAGTAGTTGGAGTTGTAGCATTCGATTTTATGGTTACGTTAAAGAAAGATTTTTTCGTCGGTTCAATGTCGTCATCTCTGGAATCTTTTGATGAACGAGACTCGCTACCGAAGTGACTCTCGAGCCATTTGATAGTTTCGCCCTTGCGCGTTAGTTCTTCTTTATCGAAATCCAGAGGCCGTTCTGTTAGTGCGTCTTTGCGATCACCAAGCAGGGCTTCTGAAAAACATTTTTTTATGACAAGTGCACACAGAAGTTTGTGTTGGATGCAATTAAGCACTCACCTCTATGCTGTTGAAGCAACGTTTTCTGGTTTCGTCTCGTTTTTCGTAGTCTATCTGACAAACTGTCCCAATCTGAAGGATTTTCCATCGGTCCGTATAAATCTATACAAATGGAACCGAGTTCAATAATTTAACAATCGCACATGACACATGACTTCATTATATGAGTTTTACCTTTATCCATTTGTTCTGTTTCTGCCGCGTATTTAATTTCCTTGCCAATCACTTTTCCATCGGCAACATACTCTACAGCTTGTTCATCGCGTTGCTTGTAAAATCGTTGAGACGATTCCTACAAAGAGGTTCAAAAACATATAGTACCCTAGTCTTAAGGCTAAACAGTCACTAGAATTGGTTGATTAGAAGAATCTTTACACTTAAGCTTACCCCTTAAGCGCATAATAGTGGTTTTGGCTTTGAGAAGGATTTGAAAAGGAACTTGCATAGTGCGGATTCGAATTACCTTCTGATCGACACGTTCTCGACTACCTGTTGAATTATCGTCCTTTTCCGGTAAGTCTTCATCAAACAACTCTTCGTGTTCAGTGGTTTTCTTCTTTTCCGTGACTAGTGTACCATCTGGCTGAGCCAAACACTTTAAATCTGTGTCCTCAGTGTCAACAGTCTTGTGTGCTTTCGTTGACTGGTGAACTATGCGCGAACCAACTGGAACTATTTGCCGCTGACCCGATAGTAGAGTTGACTTAATGTCCTTGCCACTGTTAACTGCATCTACGTAAGCCTATGAACGAGAAAAATTTCCTTGATAAATTGAAATATCCTTCTCAGATAAAATTCAAATTTAAGAGCTAAAATATGTGCTAGAACGGAGTATTATTCACTTTGATGGATATTGATAAACCGCACTTTACAGCTTCCACTCACCAACAATCAATCAACAAAATCGATTCTCATCAAAGCTCTGCTATCCCACAAATAACTTTCGATATATCGAAACTTAGCAAGCTGTGTGGGTTTGAGATTCATCATTTTTAATTGGTCGTGTATCATCAAGCTGAATATTAGAATTCCAGTCAATACCTCAGCTCTTTACCAACACAAAAATGCTTCGCACTCCTTTATTAAAGGTTTTTGTTTGAATATGGTGTGATTGGAAACTATTTTAGTTCTTTTTTTAATATTAAGCGATAAATGTCATGATGTGTGGGTATACCCATTACTGTGGGTGAAATGCATGTGATAAAATTATGTATTGAAAGCAAGTGTGTTCGTATAAGGGGTCATTCGATAATGATGTCCACATAAAGGGTGAAGGGTGGATTTTGTAGGAGCTTGTAGGGTGGATGTTGTGGGAGAGAATAGATAAGAATTAGGAGAAACCTGTGGACGTTATTGAATTACCTCTAAGAGAAGCATTACCCTAGATACTAGCCCTTTTCGGCTGTTCCTTTACCCATACATCCCACAACCATTCAGACAATCCATCGAACTTTGCCATGGTTGTCCGGGGTTTTTCTGTGAGGTGTGTGCTCTACAAAGGCATTGCTATTCGTTTGATAACTGCCATTGAAATCTTGTACTGATTGTGGATATCTTTAATTTATTGTCGTTTCATTACATTCGGATAAATAGTTTATCAAATCGCCATCAATGATTGAACTTGTGAGCATGATAATCCTATGAAATTTGTCTGCCTTACATGAAACACATATAAACTAATCTTTGTCATTGCAAACCTCTGATTAGATTAACGTAAAAAATTACTCAAAAACTTCATGTTTGCATTTTATTTGAACCAAGTCGTTCAAACGCGGAGGAGACGTAAAAATGGTTATAGAAAAAGCGAATTTCTTATTGATTTTTTGCATTTTAATTCTACGCGAAACATTTTCCGAACCGGTAAATGGGAAACTATTTCTCCTTGGTGGTGCAACATCAGACACTAGCAGCAGCATTTATAATAAACTTCGGCTAGCCACTAACAAAGCGGTGCCGAAAATTGCTGTTGTGATTTCTGCAGCACCAAGTCTAGCCGATGGATTGAACGCCTACAACGTAAACGAAACTAATTCCCTTTCGTATCAAAGCCTTTTCATCAGCTATGGATTCGAACCAACAGTGTTAGAATTGGCAATTGACAATTATGAACAGGCAAACTCCTATGAAACGACGCTCGGCAGAGAAAATATCGAAAAAATTCAAAATGCAGACGTGTAAGTTGTAAATCTGAATGAAAATTGGAAACATTACGCTTTCAGCGTTGTTCACACATCGCATGATTGTAGTTAATTATTTCCAGTGTTTTCTTCAATGGAGGCGATCAATCAAGACATTCGAGAGCATGGCTCAAATCGGATGGCTCTGACACTGACATAATGACCGTTCTACGGAGTAAATTTGCCTCTGGTACGGTTATTTCAGGAACGTCTGCAGGGAATGCAGTGCAAGGAGAATATACGTTCGGATCAGGACGGTCATACGGCTATTACTACTACAATGCTGATCTAAAAATGTGTAATATTGGGGATGAATTTGAAGATGACAGAGATCCGACTGACACATTCCGATCCAGTGAGAACGGAGCTTATCTCAAAGGTTTCGGTTTCCTAGAAAAAGCTCTGGCCGACACTCAGTAAGGAAGAGTTGTTTCGATTTTTGGGTAACATTTTTGCTTTCTGGTATTTTTACAGTTTTGATGCACGGGGACGATTTGTTCGACTCATTGTAGCTATGCGAAAAATTGCAGTTACATTGGGTTTCGGTGTCGATGAAGACACTGGTATTTACTTTGAAAATGACACTGCTTCAGTGTATGGTAAATGGGGAGTTTGGATCATCGATACCAGTGCAGCTAGAATTCCAAGCGGCAGCAAATATTTTACGGCTGAAAATATTCGCATTCATTACTTAACCGAAGGCGATTCGTATAATCTAACGTCAGGAAACGTATTTTCAACCAAACCCTCTATAGTTGAACGAGAAACGTCTACCGATATCAATAATAGCATTTTCGGCACCGATCAAGCTCTGCGTACCATAAAATCTCTAGTTTCGTCAACATCAAAAGCACGAGAAGGATATTCACGCGAAGAAGATCCTTCCTGCATGGTTGTGTTTGAGAAAGATGAAAAAACGAAAGGTTACATTGATGATGACGATCAATATACAATCGATGGCTTGTTGTTGCGCATACAAACGGAAAATGAATCTATAGACGACATAGACGAGTCAGCAGCAGTCATGTTGTGCGGCATGAACATTCTAAAAATTGGACTATTGCTAGCCTTCTCCAAGTTTATTATTTCGTTTGTTTGATTAATTGGATGTGTTTTAAAAGCGAGGCTGCTACTATATATCAAGTCTGGGTGTTTCAACAGGAGACAGAGCTACAAATTAACGTCTTTCGAAAGGCTAATCTTATTCACTAGCTCTTTCTATTATTTGAATTTTTGGAATTACAGTTGAAGGTAAATTAAATTCTTTAGAAAAAATTTTGTAACAACGTTTTTCATCGACCTAATGTGAGACTTACAGTCGTATTTATACTGCTTGTCGTTTACATTTCAACAAAGGTTTCAATTAAACTCTGGTTGTTTTGTGTGTACACCTGCATCATGAATCATCCGTGCCCATAGCTTATAAAATGAACACGAATGAATCTACGAGAGTTGTGATTTCATTTCGTTGAAACGAATTTTCGCAATTCCGTTAACTGACGCTAAACGTGTCACTTAGATCATTATAGATTACGTTGAATGCGGCCGAAAGTCTTTCATCATATGACAATTTTGTGATAGGAGTCAAACTCACGAACTTGTCGGTAAAGTAAAGTAGGTACGCAGGGCCAACACCCGTCGACCGATAAGACTTCGGAAACAGACACTAGGATTAGAAAGATTCGTTTTTGGCTCAGGTGGGGAAAACGTCTAAAGGACGGTACTAACAAGTGCTAACAAGTAAAATTCTGTTCTTTTTCGTTTTATTTCTGACGATTACGATTTACAATATTGATCAGATTTTTTGGTGTCAGGGACTACCAACATGCATTTCTAACAATCGCGTCCAAATCCTTTTCAACTGTCAGAGGAGGTTGAATTAGCAATGAAATCAATACAAAAACACGGAATTTTGAGAACTGACACATTTTCTGTTTGTAGTTTACTCGTTTTTCTGTATATTTTGCATGTGTTTTATATGAAAAAAAATCAAAAACTCGTTTCACTTGAGTTTTTGATTCTTTCATGTAACAGAAACAGAAAATCTTTCGGTTTTTCAAGGTACAGCTTTCACATTACTGAACTGATAACAAATTTCGAAGCACATTCGTTATCGATAAGAAGGACCAAAATAAATGGAAACATACGTCTAACTAGGTCTTATATAGCAAAATATATCCTCAAAGAAGTAATAGATTTGAAAAATGCTTCTATCCAAGGAAGTCGTAGACGCAAAAAAATATTGTTAATGTTGATATGCTTGTCGGTCTTTGAGGGGTTGCAGTTTTACACTTAATTTCTTATTTCACACGGTATAACAGTGAATCAAATTGAGATAGTGACATGAAGATCTTCAACCGCTACAAAAGCAAATTTTTCTTTAAATCAACCGTCCAAGATCTGACATGCAAATAACAAAGTGTTGAAATGTTTTTTTTCGGATGGGAGCAGGAAATCACCACTCATATAATAGGTTTCGATTGTAATTGTGTGATTGAATGCGGGATAATAAGTATATAATGGAACGAAAAATGTGCTTTTTTTTTCTAAAATATCTTATTCAATCACCAGTTACTTTCGCCGATTTTGTCGTAAACAAGCAGCTCATATATAAAAGACATGTGAACATTTTTCGACTTGATTTGATTTTGCCGATATGATACATACGTTGTTTACTTTCTACAATCAAAATAACATTTCTCGAAAAATGTTTACAGCCAAAAGTATAGGTACATGGTACCTGCCTACCTACCTCTCTATATTACGCTGTGTATTATGGATATGTTCACCATTACACAGATATACAAATAAAGACCGAGAACGAGCAAATGAGCAAAAAACCGTAAAATAGACTGATATTGACTGTATTGCAATATCTATTCCCCTCATTCCATACAGATCACATTTTGTTTTTCAAAGCGATAAGTGAACAAACATGAGATGTTACGAGACGTAATAAATGAGATTGAAGACATTTTTGTACATGTTGGTTAAATAAATAAATAATCATCTCACCGGCTACATATTATACATATGCGACGAAAGTGTTTGCTATAGGGTAGATGCACTACATGGCAGCCTATGTAGTTGTCTCAGGCCAAACTAAAATTCCACTAGTTACAGCAGCCACTTTTTGCTCTGAAATTTGACTGGTTATGGACCATTCATAAATCCCATCCCCAGTTCAATGTTACCATACTTGAGTTAAATTTTCGATAACTTCGTTAATATGAGCTTTTAAGATGTCACGTGTGTGGTCTGTGTGTATGGACCCCAGGCCTTTTTCCCGATCCCACAATCTCTATGTGCGAAGGCTCTGAAGGACTGGATACGGACTGAACATAATGAGCGCTGGGCAGTGTACGATGGAGAAATACATACTAAATGTTTCCTCTCAGAGCTCGCTGTGAGGTGGAGTAGAGAGCATACGCGACATGAACCGACACAGCATAAAGAGGATAGTGGGTGCGATTACGGGGCATTGCGAGTTTAATAAACACCTGACGAATATGAAAATTCAGCGTGACCCCGCGGAGCAGTCGTTAAAACAGGAACTCACGTCACATGTGAATGCCCGAAGTTCTCTCATCTGAGACGCAGGATCCTTGGCGGATATGTGGTTCAACACTCAGAATTGGTCAAACTAGGACCGGTCAAAAGAGGATCAAAAGATCTGTGTTCTAGATGGCAACTGTGAAAACATTTGCTATCGTTCCGTACTGATAAATCTATAAAAAAAACCCCAAACATACCCACTAAATAGAGGGGCAGATAATAGAATTACCTTCGCTAAACCCACATTTTGCAAGTTCTAACGTTGTCTGTCAACACTGAACTGACGACTGGATTTATGGATGGTAACTTACTGGTGCTGGCCGCAGATTACTATATATGGCCGGCCACTGGTGCATTTACCCTAAATACATATTGCTTAAAAGCCAACGGTTTAGTCTTCAGTATTATTATGCTTCCTTTAGCGCATGATGTATATTTCATCGTCATTAATATCAAATAAAATGAAGGAAACAAAATATTGCATTAAGTCAATAAATGTTTGTAAAATTGTATAAAATCGAAAAATGTTTTTCCATAATATGTATATGGAAAAGCGCTTGACGATATTTTATCAGGAAGTGAATTGGAACTTTGACGTAGATTCAAAGAGAGTGGGTTGAATTGCATATTAACGGAATTGATAAATATCTCTGAACATATTTTATGAGATGGGTATAATATCGCAACCATATAAATTTGTAATGTTCCTTATTGGCGGTTGGTATGCATGTATATATAATGCAGACGCACAAGCACTTCAAAAAAAAACAGTACTGGGAATTGAAAATAAAATAAAGTTTTGCATTATAATATGAGGACGACCTCTAAATGTTGTTATAAAAGTAATTCACTGTAATAAAGGCGATCGTTTCATTTTTCTCAATGTAATTTATTAGAAGTCAACGCAAAATAAATGAAAAAAAAAAACGGCCCAGAAATGTCATAAGACAAATTCGTGACGCAGGTCCGCAGTTCCCTTCCGAAATGAGTGGAATCGTTTTAGCTATGCTGCGGCTCATATTGTAGAATTATACTTTGTCCGAAAAATTCTCTTAGCCGAGTCCTTTTAAAGTTGCGATTTAGCAACTGACTGGCAAAACATTTACAGATAATCAATAACAACACTTAACAGAGCTTTTTACGTACATCATAGGATCAACAGGGTGGGTAGTATACGACCTGCGCTCACATGGAATTGGAATGGGTTGAAATTAAAATCGAATGAGATGCTACTTCGCCAGAGCAAACCATTCGATGAATGCCGTTCAATGTATCTTATTTACTCTGAAATCTCAAGCGGTGGTGGAACTATTCACCTTCAAAACTGAATTGAGTTTTTGATATTAACATTTTTAAAGTTTCGCAAAGTTCGAATCGCAAAGCAATTTTTAAGTCTCAGCTAATGTTCAAGGAATCTTTCCTTGCAATTCTCCGCCATAATCATCACCTTTCCATGTTCCATGCGGGTGTCATTTGAGGCAAACTTTTTCAAAGATGACTTTGATATGCTTGATCGAGGTGTTATCCGACACTCTAGCATCTTGATTTTCAAGAAATGATTACAGCCGTCCGGCTATCGAGTCACACGATTATACCAAACGTATTGTAGAAGCATATTCAAAACAGCACCTACAGTAAAAGTACAGTATCGCAATAAAACGCTACTGTTACCGCAAATCGGTTCCCATTACGTCACATTGCAATATGTATATATTGATGTATCCTTCTAGATCGTTCAAATTAGTTTATGTTTTCAAGGAAATGGTTGGCAGAAAATCCAGGGCATAACCTGGATTGCAAAAAACGTTGTTTGCACCACAGTAGATATGACGGCTTCGCCTCGGGTCTCTAGTGCGAGGATTTACCTCCATAGCTACTTGGAAAATTTACATATATCATGAAACGAACGTTGGATATTAATTTTGTCATAGGTCACTGCCCGTAAATTCGAATAGGGAATGGAGCGTGTTGTGGTCCAATTGGATCGCAAAGGCAACACTTTAGCGGCTTCTCTACCAGCTGCCTTTGATGAGGCTGAACGGGATGATCAGATGATGATCTGGTGATTTGCGAAGATAGTTGTCAGACCTGATTGTTCGAAACTTTTTTCGCAATTTTACACAGACATCACCCTTCGGAAAAATATTTCTTTCATTTCATCTGAATAATTTATCGGTTTTAAAGTGACGTGCACCATTTAAACATATTCTATGAAAATTAAAAAACAACTCAACAGCCTAATATGGTTAGATAATATTTAGTCTACCATCTAACAACAGTTTTATACAGCGCCTTGAGCAAAATATTTAAATTACATAAAACACCGATTAGATACATGCATTCATCCACTCAGATCTAAGGCAATTTAAATAAATTAAATTTAATATTTTGAGTGGTCTTTAGATGTTACATTACAATATTGAATGTTCAGTGTTCATACTAAATATACGAAAATAATGTGTATCGAACAACATTTTAACAATATAATCAC
>JANTFA010181523.1:0-27423 GCA_026413405.1 Phytosciara flavipes
TGGCATCGTCTCTATGGAAAATGTTCCGGCAATGAAATCTATCACATAATATTGGGCGACAGTCGATTCTTTGGAGAATACGAAGGCAAAAGTTTTACATACGCAAGTTTTCATTCGCATAGAAAGTAAGTGTATTTTCGTGGTTTCTTTTTTATTGTATATGCATTACGGTCTATGGAAACATCAGGGTCGATTGGATCATTTCATATTAATGTCATGTTTTTTTTGAGGGAAAAGCTATCCAAATGTGTTGGGTTATTCGGGCACTCATTTTATTTTCCAAATGTAATGTGAAGGTGCCGTGTGCCATTGACTGATATTGTGAAGAAAAGAAGTCGAGAATCATTTGAATGATCTCCTTCATTGTTCTTTGATGTGTTGTTTTTATGTTGATGCACAGAATAAACCGAGATGATATGGTTGATGATACTTTAAATTAACAACGCCATACCGTTTGTTCAACATGTTCTTATATGGAAGTAAATAGATGCATGAAATCTTAACGATGCCCCAGGTTTGCAGACGTTACCTAACATCTCATCATTTCATAGCATCTAGAGTTTGCCTTCATTTAGTTTGTGGCTCTGTACAGTAGGATGGTGAAGTGCGTTCGAAATGTCATGGCTCATTGTCATTTTTGTTTTCTTTACAAGTAGAGAAACCAAAAGGGTTTTTAATCATACCTCAGAAACTGTCAATTTTCAATTATGGCTTCAGACTTCTGAGCAGACTTCCTAGAATTTTTGAAAATTTAGTGAAATTTTAGGAAAATCTAAAAGTAAAATTCCTGGTTCACACACGTAAAATAAAGTTATCATCGAATGTCCGCACTTCAGTTCACCACTACTTCATCAGCCTCATATGTTTTTCGGGCTATACAAACGTGGCTGGTTACCAGAGTGACTACTTACTACTAAAAAGCTAACGTCGACAGTACTGTCAGGGCTGGATGATCTCAGCTTTCAGCCAATACCCATGCTTTAATATGTCCGCCATCGATGTCTTTAATTTAATTTCTGACCCACTAGTTTTATCAGCAATTTCGTTGACAATGAAATACGCTGCTATTTCAACCAAGAATTATTTAATTGGTTGCCTTAGTTGAAATTCCAAGCAAAAGTTAGCGAAATAGTTTGTGCCAAGCTGTCAAAGACGACAATCTTATCAATAGTGTTCTTACCTGATCTACTACTACCTTTGATCAAATCATTTTCAGAATGTTGATTTTCAATCTTTTACATCAATTGTTTGAGCATACATTTTGCTTTATAAGACCGAATCAGATTGAGATCGTTGTTTTCGTTAATTTAGGTATGGCGTTGCATTGGTGGGCGTTCGACCGGCCGAATTGCCCGAATTCTACGAAGAAACAATACTGCTGAATCCGGGTCCCAGGCATATAATGAAAAAGGACGATACCTGCTACTACATGAGCATAACGAAGGAAGAGAATTCAGCGTTCGTTGTAAATCAAAATCAAACTCCAACCACAACCGATCCACCGAAAGAGGGTGAGTGTTTTGTATAATATTGTACATTGTGTTTGATATTACATTGTGAAATTTCCATATAAAATCTCTAGCGTCAATTTGATTAACTTTGTTAATTCTCAATCAAAATTACAATCGTCTGTATTTCATAATTGATTTTGGCATACGTATATCGTTATCTGTTTTAAATCACTTTTGTACATTACATTTCATCCATGTTGTTCGATAAAATAGACACTAAAAGTTTAAATGTTCAAAATAGGCATAGGCTCAATCAAAGTCATTAACAAAGCCTTTTACATTTTATTAAGACCACGAAATTGGTGTAGAACCACGCTCTTAATAAAGAGTACTTATCATTATTCAATACATATAACCTATCATAAGATGTGTATACAACGCATCTCGTATATAACGCGCGGTTTTTGGTTGGTTTATTTTTCCATTACGCAGAAGACAAAACGCCTGAGAAACGCTTCTGATATTTTATTTAGACAATATTCGTTTCGTGTTTGTTGTTATACGTTAAGATGTTTGCCGTTGTTGCTTCATTCGATGTTATACATTTTGTGTTTTTCTGGCAATATTTTTTGGTTGTTGTCTCGTATATCTTTAGGAGTTCCTCAGCTTATATATGTAAATTTGGCGGGAATAATATGAAAACCGCCTGGAACCAAGTCGACTCTATTAATGGGCCACATTGTGTTTTAACTGTGTTGTGTAGAGATGCAAAATATTTCATAATTTTCTCATTTATATGGAAGCACAGCATTTCATATTATTTGTAATTTGCTCATTATATATCCATGTAGACAAGTTCATAATTTCTTTTATGCAAACTTAGTTGTCTGTCGTCTATACATAAAATTGTCTTGTCATTTCTTTTTTTGTGAAAGTAAGAAAATAAGAGGCTTCTTTTGTGTGTTTCCGACATTTATACTGCGACATTGTTTTTCATTTTATCATCGTCGTATTTACCATATATAGCATCGGCTATTACACTTTGACGAGATTTCGACTTGTCTTAAGTAATTGTTTGAATAAAACCGTTATCGTTTGCAGAGAAGACTTTGATCTTTAATCATTTTCACCGTTGGAAAATTTGAAGACTATACTCGTGAAGGATCGGACAAATACTTACTGAGCGATGAGTTTTCGTTTACTTCTACATCTACAATCTTTAAAGAGGACAATGAAAACACTGTGAACTTAATCCATAAGAATTGCAATGCCACAGTGGTTAGACGTGCTACGTTATGTGTGCAAGAACAGTCAAATTTCGAGTAGACGTCCAAATGCAAAGTTGTTTTTCTGACCTCCAATAACATTTGGCTTTAAAGACGTCGTCAATAGGCAGGACAATATTACGCTACTCAATCTGTTAAAATAAACTTGAAATTGTGTGCTAGTTCTTCTTCGGTTGATGCTTCTGTCGATGTCTTGTTATAAGTTCTCTGAAGTTCTGGAGACCGACTTTGTCTTCTCCATTTGACGAGATATCGAGCTAACAAAAATGTACTCGCTCACATTAATCTCAAAGGATCTTAATGCTAGAAGCCGCTAACTTTCAATAACAAGAAAACTGTTGAGGTCCTAGTTGAATCCAATTAAAGACACTAAATGTAAGAATTTATGTCTGTATTTAAGTCCGGAACCTGATCCTAACTCGAACCTGAACTAAGACTTCAGGTTCAACCCGAATTCGACTGAACGTTTGAACCAGAATTTTCGATTTTGGGTTCAAGCCGGAGGGACCTGAACTCGAAGTTTCCAAATGGTTCCGGTTACCCAAAATTTTTGTGTTTGCATTTAGGCGTATGTGATGAAATTAGCTATTTCAAAATACGTTGTTTTGGCACTGTGTACCAGATTCCCCGAAGCCTAGTAAGGAGAAGAACAAAATCCATTTTCTCACAATTTTGCAATAGATTTTTCAGTCACCTGTTAGAACTACACTACATCAGAGTAGAAAATCAGCTGAAAAATCCAAAATTTGCTGAGCTTACAGTGGCATATATACTTACTGGCGTTGCGTGTGAAGTAGACAACTTATCCTCCCACTGTACTTCTGTCACTCACTGTCTTGGAACTCGGTGCGCCACATATTTGATAGAGTGTTCTACTTCGTTATAACAGAATTGTCAATGTGTTGAGAATCCATAGTCTACCCGCAAGGATAACTGTTCGAAACTTTTATAACTTTCAAGGCTAACTGTGCTAACTGTCCGAAGTAAAACACTATATTGCGTATTCGCATGGCTAACTGTTCCAAATTGAGCTAACTGTCTGAAGTACTATTGACTCTTTTTGACGTTAGCGTGAATTAGTACTGACGGCAAAATATCGTCGGAAAATCCAACGCTTTCTATGAATGAAATTGAACAACAGGCTTGTTGATGAAAATGAATTAATTTTCGAAAAGCAATAAATTACTGTAGGTCGACGTACGAATGCTTCAATATTATGTTATTAGATAGAAATGTGGATAATGAATAGATAAATTTGTCAGACTTTTTCAATCAGTAAGCGTCTAAACGTCTAGCAGCCAAAGATGCTGTAGGACTGTTGCCATCGTGAGTTGTAACGACGACCAGGACGATGTGGAATGGTAGTACAGAGAGAATCTGAATGCTACGAAAACTTTACGTGATTTATGAACGAAAATAATAGGAGTATGCCAGCGTCTCTCAAAAATATCGTTTACGGCAAGCCGTGTGAAAGCTTTTTCACCAACTACCACAGACTCGAACCAATTCAATCAGCTGTGTTTTGTATACACGTCTGACAATCGGTTTTTTTTCTGCCACAGCTGGAATCGAACTCGCACACTGGCAATTTCAATCGTTTAGTGGAAAGCAAACGAGTTAACCACTACGCTGTTGAGTTATTGAGCTATTGAGCGGCGTTTCGAACTTTAATCAAACTTTTAAAAAATCGTTCCATTTTGGAGGCATACCGAGTAGCAATTTAATCTTTGAATTGATGTTTTATGTCGATTAAAAACGACTCGTCAAAATTGCAATCCTCCATTTTTTTGTAAAACAAACTAGCTGCATGATTCCCTAACAGAATACAACACATTTTGGTCTTTCGTCAGCGTCTTCATTTTCGTAATAAAACAATATTCCTGCATGACACCACCGGTACTATAGGTAACATATACATACATAACACATAATGATAAATAAACAATTAAGGCGTGATTTTATACCGAACAGTGGAGTTTCTTGTTAATTCAACAATCCGTAATTTCGTTACTATATCTCAAATCTAAATTAAATTTTATGAAATAGAACAGGACTGAAGATTTAATTTTTTTGTAAAAAAAAACATTTTTTTTATTGAAATTATTAATTCCAAAAACTAATTTAGTTTCGACCAGCAATAACAACATTAAGTCCATGAATCCTCAAAATATGGCACCAGTGCCAACTGTTTGTGTTCGTGTACCCCATAGCCCAAGTTTAGGATCACTACCGACTTCCCCATTGAAGATACAACAATATGACAGTCATTTTACAGCACTGGCTGTGCGTGAGTGTAACCACTCTTAGATTTTCTATCCTTTTTTTCCTCAATTTTCTTTGTCACTTGATCTATAAATGCTGCATGAGACATGAGCTTTTAAATTTAATTTTTTTCCTTTCTTATTTTTACGATCATTTAGAAAATAAAGCATGCGAAAATGGAACGCTTAAAGTCATCCATTCTTACACTCACATAAATATAGCTTATATCAAAGTAGCATCATCTGTTTTAGTGAGTAATATTTCAGAGTTAATCGTAACAGAGACCTAGTCGCTGTAATAATATCATTTTCTATCTCAGGCATGTGTGACGATTTTATCAATGCAAATTTGTTTAATAAAAGCTTTACGTCACATTGATATGGATGGCATTTTTCTTTTGCTTGTTGTGCATGTCGTTATAGCATTATCGTATACTTCTGAAGTTTATGTATGAAAATGAATAGCTAATCATTGTGCAGCAATATGCATGTGTTGTCTGGCAGTATGCAGTCGCTTTATTAAATTTATATGAAGACGATGTTAGGGAACGGTTGGATAGCTTGCAGCTTGCGCTAATGGAATTTAAAATGTTCGAATTAAATTACAATTACACTTCATTGAGTGTGAGATTCATAATAAGTGAGAAGTCTTTTATGAAACACGGATGGTGTTCGCGGAAGCTATGCATTGTTTATTATGACAAATATAATTTGCCGTCGGAGCTTATGATGAGCCGTTTGCTTCTTTTCATTTTTCGGGAAATTATTCATAATTTTTAGGATTGTGAATAATTGAGGTTGTTCATTTCGTTTGAGAATTGCATTTTCTCTTCTTCAAAATAAATATTTTAAAATGGAGCAACAGCTGTGCAACAGAATGTCTCAATTGAATCGCAGCAAAGCTACAGTCGAAAGAACCATTTCAAACGTAGACAAAGTTGACTGTTGATTTCAAGAGGAAACATCTTGACAAGAAAGTCTTTGTAGAACCGTTTAATAGCATACTACGCCCTTGCTTGTAAACTTGTTTTTTGGCAAGTGAAACGAGGCGAAGGCGAGTGAAGTAATCACACTAGCCAAAACAATAACTCACAAGCGTATGTTAGTTTACATTGGAGGCTGCGAAAGTAATTCATAACATGGTGATGAAAGCAAACTCTCAAGAGTGTTTTCGAGCAACAACCTTTGGTAACTTAATAACTGAATTTTTGACAAGTGTAGAGTTTGCATATCCGAGCCGAGCGCGATCTCTGCATTTGCACTTGTCGAAAAACAGTTACCGAAGTAAGTTGCTCAAAAATGAAAAAAGTGAGTTTTCGTTAGTCATAAAGTTGTTTCCGAATTAATGAATTACTTTCGCAGTATCCAAGGTCCAAGGCAGTCTTTTTAAAGTGAATTCAGGGGAAATAACCCAAAAATGTTACAAAATGTACCGGATCATTTTCGCAAGGGGCGGTATTGCTATGTAATTCCATAGGCAATAAGGCTATTTTACTCGCTGCACCATTGCCTCTGGGAAATGATTCACTACCAGATGACAGTTGTTGTTATTTGCTTTTTACAAGGGCCTAACGAGTAAAATAAAGGCAAGGAATGCAAATGCACAAGTCAAAATTACAATCTCCAAAGATGTACGCTTGGATTGTCACAAACAGTTCGGTTCAATGAGAGCAAAAGGCTTCAAGGGTAGGGTTTTTTAGAAGAAAACAGTGGAAGCTCAGTGTCAGGAAAACAGACAAAACCTTAAGTAATGGTTAAGCCGTAAAACTTTCAATTGTACCATCTGGCTCATAGAAGACTGCCATCAAAGAACATATTTGAATGAAGTGAAGTGGGCTGGTTGTGTTAAGTTGACAACTACTGTCATTTGAAACTAGCGTTAGCATAATCAATGAAATAACATTGTATTCCACTCAGAGATTACCTGGAATGATAATTAAAAGAAATTTCAAAAAAAAAATCAAATCTTCGGTACGATACAGCATGTCTGATGGTAGTAGCTTGACACTCTTAGGAAGCAGACTGTTTCCAAATTGGAGTTCTTAGAATTGATGCATTAGGTATTGCTTCTTTACCGGCAGAAAATGCAGAACTTGTCACTTTGGATTATATTTGAAAAACAAAAAATTACACAAAATAAGGAATCAGCACCTCCAGCTTTCTTGATAAATATACGCGTTGAATGGTCATGGTCGTACCATTCATTATATGATCGTAGGATGGTGAATCAATTCTTAAAAAATATTTTTATTAGAGCGATCCATCCGGTCTGCCTTTTCGAACATTTTTCTCCAATATCAAAAGAAATGTGTAGCTGCACTGAGATGATGTGGCTTTTTAATTTTTCTAATGGTTGAATTGTCATTCATTGTATGTTGTAGCTATACACAGACTGCAAACACATTTTTGTCTGTTCCAAGAAGTTAAACGTCTTTGTTTTTGAAGAAATTCCAATGCCAGCATGTGTACCTACTCACAATTTACAAACATCCGACAAGATTATAGCAACAAATTGACATTTAAAACAAACACACACATGACATTGTCATGGAATTCTTTCTTTTACACCAAACGAATGTCATACCCATCTCAACTTTCTGTTTTCTTTTCCAATTTTCGCATTTGAAAGAAGAAGAAAAAAATGTAGGCTGAAAGCTGCGGTCAGTTACTGGGTGCTGTTTTTGCTATCAAACCGACAATGATTATCAAGTGTTATATGAAAAGAGAAAATATAAGACATCGAATGGATAATGAAAAAAATGTTCTTCTGGTAATATTGCGGAAATAATTTTCCATAAATAATTCATTAAAGGGAAAGTTATTGGCTCGATGGACATTACATGCTTGAAGATGAGACAAGTCTGGTATTAATATGATGTTGATGCTAGTCATGAAACTTTTATTTGGTTTCAAGTTACATAAACTTTAGCCGGACTACCAACAGTCTCTAGCAATTCAACAAATTATTAGTCGAAATAGAAAATGTCTACTCCAGCAAAGTCAATTGAAAAGGCAATTCTCAGATGGAATCTTTTCTTCTAAATTTAAAAATATGAGAAAACAATGCAATAAAACGGTTAATGTACGACATTATTCACGATAGCAAAAGAAAAAAAAACCAAAAACAGGTCTAGACTAAACGAGGAAAAAAAGCATTGCAAACAATACCTTCGGTTCAATTGATTATTTAAGTGCCCAAATCTGTCAAAGCAGTCGGAAACCTTTTTTTTGAAGTCAGTCGGAAACCTTTCTCTGATTATCGTTACCTCCACTCAAAAGGGGGTTTTATTAGCTAAATCTGTGAATTCGGTCTGTATGCATTACATTGTTTATCAAATAGAACAGAAAGAAAAACATTTACATTTTCGAACAGACCTCTAACGAGAATTCAATAACCACTTTACAAATGAAAATGCTAAATCCTTTTGCTTGGTAAATATTATACGCAAAACACACACTCTTATTGCGGTAAATTTATCAAATTGAGTTTTCACATGTTTATCGAAAATGTGTAAAACGGAAAATTCCTTTCACTTTTTTGTGCCCTGACAGAATGGTAAACGATTCACAAACGTTTCACTTCAAAGGAATTCCTTTTTTGCCGGCTTTTTTTCTTCCTCTCCTTTATGTCTATTTGATGGCAAGTTAACCGATTTACATCTATTTCACATGTTTCATTCGTTGATATTTTTGGTTTTGTGTTGATTTTTCGTAGCAAAAAAAAACAGTAAACTGACAGTTGGATTTAAACTTAAAAAAAGGCGCGTAAATTTTTCTTGATTTGAAATTAATTTTCCTACCACTGAGCAATACGAAAAACTCACAGAACAAGAAACGTATTAATTAACAAGGAAAAAAAAGTTTTTGATCCAGAAAGTCATCTGTTATCGACAACGATGAGCGTAATGAGCAGTTAACTCGGCATATCATTCCCTTACATACAAAAATGTAATGTTTTAACAAATGAAGTGAAAGACCGAAAATAAAATTAAACGGAATACTTCAAACAAACGAAGTAATAGATTTTAAAGGTTAAAATATAATTCTACTCATCATATTTAACCAATTGTTGTTTATGAAGTTCGAAAAACTATAGATTGCTTCACTGTGATGAGATGTAAACAAACGGTAGTAACAGTATCAGTAGTATATACCATTCTTGGTTACCAACATTAGTATCAGTAGTGACCATTGTCCAAGTTATAGCTAGTTGTCTATAAAAGACACTAGGCCGTGCGAAAATCCTCATCTTCGAATCTGATCGGATTCGATTTACTAAAGTTATCGTGATTGCTGACCGACAGCCCAGCGTGTATGAGTAGGGTCCCTCGATTTTGACCTTTTATTTTAGTCGGGGGCGACAACAGATACAAAACTTTACTCATCCCCTGAAATTTCAAAATCAGCAGAGAGAATTTTTTTAGTCGAATATCAGCTTGCGCCAAGTAATTTTCTGAATATTTTAGAGTTTCGTGTATCAGGGCCATATTTGGTGATGTCGGAGTTGTCAGTTATCACTTTTTGATTGCTCCTTGTTTTCAATAGACTCTCCTGGCTCCAATACACTAGATCGAACAAAAAACGTGCTTAAAAAGTTCGACTAGTAGCGTTGATTTGGCTTCTGTTTACAGTTTTTTTTAACCTAATTCGAACACTTTTAGCAAAAGTTGTAGATCAATTTTGAGCCAAGTTATCTTATTTGGAAGCTCTTGTGAGACAGATTCCAGCAAAGAGAAATTACTCAAGGGACTGCTAATTTTTAACGGGGAGTAATAGCTCAAGTATGCCAAATTCAAGTATTTTTCTTGGTGTAGGAAAATCCGACAATTGATAAAAAATGAACGAATGAGACTTTTTGACTGAAAAAGTAAACTTTGGCCATAGAAACTGGTTTTTGATTGAAAACCCATAAGTTTGTGGCTTTAAAGAAAGAAAAGAATTACCCAACTTTTGAAAATTTCCAAATTTTTCCGTGTTTTCTGTCATTGAAGCGAAGACATCTCGATTCAAAGTAGCAGTCTCTTGAGTACCTTCTCTTTCCTGGAATCTGCATCACAAGAGCTTCAAAATAAGCTAACTTGGCTCAAAATTGGTCTACAATTTTTATCAAAAATCTTTGAGCTAAGTTCGGCTAACTTCGAAAAAAATTTTAAAAGTTGATCTCGGTGAACTTTGAAGCCTCCTCAACGCTGATTTTGAAATCTCAGGGGATCAGTTAAGTTTTGTATCTGGTGTCGCCCTAGACTAAAATAAAAGGTCAAAATCGAGGGACCCTAGTGTATGAGTGACCACGGAAAATTTGCCCTTACTCAGAGATTTGACGTGTTAACAAACGAAAGAGTGAAAGCATAAAGCCAACATACTTCGTACGGGTCTAACAATAACTAGACCCGAAAACTGTACGCCACTCATTATTTTTTAGTTATAACCAACATATCAATTAACCTATTTCACCTGTGGCTAATGGTACCTAACAACAACATTTCCAATTACACCATAAAATACTTGATGATCCAACGATTCGAAAATAATTAACTAATCAACTTAACCAATTTTTCTATTTGGATTGAAATATTAATTAGCCCTTTGGAAAGCTACTACGGAATTGCCTTTGACACTGTTTATATGTGTGCGTGTCTCTACCCAGTGCACACTTAACTTATTTTGTCAGAGTTGACATTGTCCAGCAATAATGTAGACCAATCGACTAAAAAAAAATTGCTCATAAGTTATGTCGAACATTATTCATGAGGAATGTAAGTAAGTCAGAGAACATTAGGACTGACTTCGAACTCAAGTATTCAGAGGCTAAAAACGGATTTTTGCAATCGCAACAATATTATTGAATCTATTACTTCATCAGATCAAAGGATATTATAGGGATCGATACGAAATCTACTACTTTAAAATTTGTATCATACATTCCGCCTTATAAACCCTAGTTCATGACGAGCTCACCATTTATTTTTGTCGTTGATGTCGATAGCAAATGATTCGATTTATCTTAAGTGTTAGAGGTAGTGTTATCATTGAACATAAACACAAAGTCGATTAAAGAACCCATTCAGAGTCAAATAGGACAAAACATTGTTCTGATTCGTTTTGATGTACCTTTAGTTACCTTACCAGTTTCTGCATTACTATAATTGATATTACCGCAATTTTATCACCAGTCACTAATTCGAAGAACAGGAAAATTAAGTTCGAAAAAAAAATTCTAAAAATTTGTCTATTTCGCCGAAACCTAATGTATACATTTCCGAGAATACCAGTCCTTGGTAGACGGTAATGCGGTGACACAATTGTTAAAAACTAACATAAAATGCTTGGCTTCAGACTTTCAATTAACATTATTACTGTGACTCCACTTTTTTCAGTATAATTTAATGAATTAAAGCTTAGAATCTTTTTTATTTATTGTAAGTTTGCATGTTTATCAAGCTGTATGACACATGAACAGACATGAACTGCTGAATAGACGAAATGCTTTAGATAATAGAGTGTCTGTGTATTGTACAATTTATTAAACGAAAAGCGAACAATAATAACCACGAGCATTAAAAATCAAATGTATAAAGTGAAAATTGCTTGTTGGTATTCGGAAATTCATTTGCATTAAGGCAATCTAACAGCATGACAGATATCACAAAAAAGCTTTCATCATTTTGGTTCGTATTTAGTTCATTCTCTTTATTACAAGTATTGACAACAGCACGGCCAAATTGTGCCGAGACTCTTGAAATATGTCGATGTTAACAAATGATGAAAGATGTTTTGTGGCAAGCGTAGAAATTGCAAGAGAAATCATGCAATAATGACTTCCACAAGCTGATGAAAATGGAGTTTGCCGTGCTGTAGGCAACAAAAAATACGTGAACGCAAGGGGGTGGTCGAAAATACAGAAAAGTATGTGGACATCATTACGGCACGCTCATTTTCTTCCTTTATGTTTTTATTGATAAATTAGTTATTGAAATACAAAAATTCTTCACGTCATTCTATTACAGCCAAACACAGTGTCTATTCAACGTTAATCTGCTTCACCTGTTTTTCAGCTGATCCACTAACACAAACAGAAGAGCATAATACGGCCATGAAAGATGAAAAAGCTTTTTTGTTTGCATGGGTGGATCAGCCGAAAAACATCTGTAGCAAATTTGTTTTTCTTTAATCTGTATCATGTAACAGTTACCATCAACAAAATATTTTTACATGCTTCAGTTTTGACCTTATTCAGTAAAGTGATATTACTGAAGAAAGTGGTAGGGCGATAGTTGCTTCAGCATGTCGAATATGATGCCTAACTACTTCCAAGTGTTTTTTTGACTAGTGGGATTGTATCTCTTGCCTTCGGCTCGCGCTACAATCTTTCCACTCGTCAAAACAAAATGTGATTCACTTTAAACATACTGGCGATCCATCCAGCTCTATCCATCTTAAATTGAAAAGCTGTTGCACTTTCGATATTTTTACATAAAATCGCTTAGTACGATCGTTAGTCAAAGTATCATGAGCTTGACATAGGGGTCGCAAAGTTTTACAGCTGTGATCAGATAAAAGAATATCTTTGAGCTGTTGACTTCTACTACATCAGGTTTTTCCACATACCGGGCCATTCAAACAGTGCGCACTTAAATGAGAGGAGAGGGGGTAGTTAAAAAGCGTGCGCTGAGAATGGGGGAGTACACCGCAAGCGTTCGCACTCATCTTCACCTAATAATCTCATTCGTGTTTTCCTAAGATCCTGTTTTTATTGATCACTTAAACATAATTTCACTTGTTAGCACTGCAACAAGAATACATCTTTTAGCACTGTAATGTCGGTCCATGGTATATGGTACAAGAAGACTTTTCTTTTTCAAGTCGTAATTAAAGTTCTTGCTTCGAAAGCTCGTGAAACTCTTTTCCGGACTCGAGACATTGAGATTCTGTACGACCGAACCACGATTGACGTTTTCGATCATTTGCTAGTAAACATTTTTGTAGCTCCAAAATTCTCAGAAGCGAGCACACTTTCAAGTGGTCTCGAAAAGCTAATGCAGAAGGATCGAAAATTACCAGAGAACTGTGTTCGTACTATTTAGATGGCATCTAGGGATGTTACAGTCGGCAAGCATATCAACAGTATTTCCAACCGGTCTACTACTTCCTTTGATCAACAAATCTTCAAAATGTTGCCTAAGAATCTTTTATTTCAATTCTTGAAGCATGAATTTTGATATTTATACACCGAGATCTGGTCGTTCTTAACGATAGCAGATGTATAGCCGTCCGTAATACGTCGGCTGTCGTCCGTAGCCGTATCCAGACCAAAGCTTCAGGGGGGAGGGGATAATGCAATTTTTTGTATGAAATTTGATCAATCACTTGTAAATGTTTCTTCAATTCACATATCTCATACATTCCCGCCTGCGCACCCCCTAGCTACGGGCCTGTTGTTGTCTTATCGTGGTTCTGCGAAATATCGTGAATTTTAAAATTTGACATGCCATCATCAGCTACTCTTACATCTATTCTACACATTAAAGAATTACCTTTCGTCTTATGATTTACATTTTAATAAACTAACACACATTTGTAGCGCCGCACTTTGACATGGATTAGAATTTAGAATTTTCTCACATTATTTCTGCTTCAGTGATGCCAAAAAACAGTCTGACATAGACACACCATAGAAATAGAAATTCCTGCTCAGAATAATTCACTAACGAAATCTTAAGTATAGTTCTACTGGCCAACACATTTTACCTTTCTTTACTTCTTATACTCTCCAATTTACTCAAACTATTACAGGGTTTGCATAGACTTTAACGAACTTTATAGAGCTCTTTCACCGGATCAAATGAAAAACTAAATCCAACTCTGCACTTTATTTAAAACACTCGTAGCTTTTTACAATAAATAGACTTAATCAATCAAAAGATATTGACTGTAATTTAAATCGAATTGTACTCAATTTCCGACAAATAATTTATTCCGTCTTCCCAAAACACAGCCACCGACGCTTTGCATTCAATAACCACCAGCGATTCGAAACAAAATTTAAAGGACACCACTGAAACAACAAACGCTGCCACACCAGCTGCAACATTAACACCTCATTCATTGAATACAGGAAATCATTTAGAATTACCGTCAAATAACAATCCAAATCTCTTGAGTCCCGACATTCTAAATCAACGAAGAGGTACATATTGATTCGATTTGTTAGACAGTCAGCATGCTTTGAATGTTTTTTTGCTTTAGGTAGTAGACGACCGTCAATTCTACCCGTTCCGGACATGTTTACATCGTCATCGTTTAGCATATCGGGCAATGAAGATGGCGAAGAGGGTGATGAGAGTGAAGACGAATTGGATGACGATGTGCCATGGCGATCGCCGTCGGAAAAAATTGCGTAAGTTAGTCTCTTCTTCCGTTTTTATTTTCTCTATTTTTTTCCAAGCTCTTTCACATTTTCTATCTTTTTCATTTTTATGAGTAAAAATATCATGAAAGTCACATAAAAATCTTGAATGCTTACTTTTGAATAGTGTAAATTGCACATTTAACTCATGTAAAAAAAATTGTGTAGAAAGATATGAGCTATCCGATGGAAGGAAATATTCTCAGATAAGTGAAGTTATTTGTTCTTCTTACTGAGCAAACATGCAAGTCTTGAAGCAAAAAAATTGTCTTGAATTGCAACAAACTTTCAACTTTTTTTCTTCTTTTTCACGTAATGTGGTTTGATTCCATTCAGTAAACTTTCGTTTGTCGAACAAATATTTGAACCGAGTTTAGGTACAGATCAACTGAATTGTAAGTTAAACTTTAAAGTTAAAATAAAAATCCAAAGTCTTCGTGAACGATGAATGACATACTATCGAAACGCCAGGTGGCAATCAACAGCGTTTTTTTAAGTTAATTTCTTTCACAATCTCGCTTCTTGCAAACCTCAGATTGAGTCAGACGCTTGGTAAAATCAAACAAAATTTTCGAAATGTTTCGATGGTTCTATGTAGTTTCTTGCTGTCATCGTAAAACAACTCAGGTACGATTTCATATCCTAACTCGTTAAAGGAGTTCTTATGTAAGCCGAACAAATTTTCTTCAGTACCGGTTGAAAAATATGCAAAAGCAATGCGACCTCTTCGTTTGATTTGCCTTACGAGTGACAGCAGTGTTACGTTTAGCTTTTGAGCAATTTGCAAAAAATGCGCAAAAGGCAAGGCTGGGCGCCAAATGTTTGAATCCAATTAGAGAAACCTTTTTTAAAAGCTCAGGCGCCAAAGGCAATTGCCTTTTTGGCCTATTTTAAGAGAATTAAATTCTCAAAAATTCCCGAATTTATCTATTAAATTTAGCTTCTTCATCCAAATAGATGACACACCGTACTCTCTCCGTTGTTTTTACGGCCTTTACGGTCTTCTATACCTAGTGAGCTCAAGCTGAACCGAATCAATTGAAATGGTATTTTACAAGATTAAGCAGAAACAGAAATTTGGGAATTTAATTCCTTAAGCTAGGCGCTCAACTCAATGGCGTAATGGTTAACTCGTTTGCTTTCCATTACTCGATTGAGATGCTAGTTCGAGAGTTCGAAACTCAACATGGACACAAACCACAACTGACTGAATAGGTTCGGATCTGTGGTAGTTGAGTTGAAGAATGTCACACGGCTTACATTGGTGGGAGATGGTAGAGTTTTGCTTAACACTGTAAAAACCATCCTGCCTCAAAGGGTAAAATTTTTTTGAACAGGAATTTGAAGGGGAAGTTGTAGTTTATGATTACACTTACGTCATTTTCAAAGACGATGGCATGGAAAATTTTCTCAGGGCTAGGATCATAGATCGAGAACAGAATTTCAAGTATTATGCGCTATTTTTACTTCAATCAATGCTTCCGTCTCAGAGAGGACTTTTTCGATGCGCATTCTTCGACGAAAATGTTAATCGACTCATAAGCTTCAACTTTGTTTTTGGAGGTCATGAGAAATTTCTGCTCTACCAAATATGAAGTAGCGTGATCCAACTTAGAGAAACACAGAATAGAGACAAACCATTCACAAATTTCACAGACAGAAAATAAAGAATTTCTTCTGTGTGCGAACACTTCAGGCACTTTCTTATTCCTAAGAACAATTCAGAATTTTAATTTCATGCTTTTTGCTCAAACTTATCTGCAACCCAGATTAGGCATTGATCTCTCTGCCAGAGCTTTCTCTGGAGCTTTGGTGCTAACTGTACTAATATCAGTTAGCTTGTGACCATTGTTCGTGTAATTGTCCATTGTTTTTCTAATTAAACCGGAACATTTTTCCTATCGTATAAAATCATCAGCTCATAACTTAATTGGCTTTGTAATAAAGAAAAATGTTTGAAAATTTTTTCATTTCCTTCATTTCAAAATCATTTTTATGTTTCCGTTGTCGATGTTATATCATTTTACTAACAATAAAAACTTTGTCATTTGTCATAGTGAAACACATTAGAGTAATAAATGACACGAAAATGATTAAATTGTACATAAAATATTAGTTGTAGCAACACCATCACCACAATATGCATCAGTGATATTATTAACAACAATAAAAAAAACTCGGTTGAACTGAATAGAACAAAAAGACAATAAAATTCATGTATTTAATGAGTTATCATACATTTGATGAGCATTAATGCTCTACCACCTCAAACACCATTAGAATACAATACAAATGATAAAGTTGTGTAATCATATCCACCCAATGGAGGAAACCAAAAAAAAGCAATTACGACCGACATAAAGCTCAAATTATCAAAATGAAAACTGAAGCTTAAATCGAATTCTGATTTTAGTACCATTTTGATGTGTGTCCGTGTCCTTTTATTTTTAGTTTTTTTTCCTGAAATGTATAGGAACCGTTCACAAATGACGTCACGCCTAGAGTGGGGGATCGAATGTCCTAGGAAACGTGACGATCCTAACAAATTTGGGTCATATTTGACCCTTTTTGTGTGACTCAGGGGCGGATGTTAGTCAAAAATTCAATAATACAGTGTGAAGTCATTTGTGTACGACCCCATAGATCCAATCAATGATAAATTGATTGTACGAGAATAGAAGTTTCCCGTTTGCCCAAAATAGAATCCGAGATGAAAAGGTTAAACTCTGTGGCGCTGTGGTGTACATAATGTCGATATGTAAATGATGAATCATGTCTGGCTTTATTATAAGAGATATGGGTTCATGGGTAATGTATAATGTGGAAACATTGAGTTCTCCTTCAACTTCTCGGAAGCAGAAATGACTTAAGCGAAAGTTTCTTTTTAAACTTAGTGTTCCGCAAATGCCTATTTTCAACGTCGACAAAACCCAATGTTCACGCGGATGTTTCATTTCATTTCAACCATACGTTTTTTCTCTATCAAAACATCGTATCCTTTTGCGCTTTTGAAAGCTTTCGAAAGCTCAAGTTTCTTTTGGATCCCATTGTGAAAGTGGAATTTTTCATTGAAATCGCATCGCGCAAGGTTTGTGTGAAGACTCAACTTGACATTTATTTAATTTTTGTCAAGTTGAGCTTTCACACAAATCTTACGCATCGCACACAATAGGTTTGTTCCAAGGCCATTTCGAAATGTCAAATTTCATCCACCAAGGACAATTTAACCTCAATTTTGAGTTTGACAAAATTTTATCGAAAAATCTGCAAAGGAATTTGTTGGCCTTTATTTTATGTTCATCTCCGTGGATGAAAGTTTTTTATGTCAAAAGTTCGTGTTATGAAAACGCTTTAAAAGCAAACACTCAAATGAGATACGATGTTTTGACTTAACACGCTGCGGCAACGGCAGTCATCATAAACGTAGATCTCGAAACAATAGCTAGGTCCTTTAATGCAACCTGTGGTCAAAGTAGTTGCTGTGTGGCAAATTTTTAATTCTATCGGTCCCTATAACTGATATTCTTAAAATAGATAGTTTTAACATGACAGTGCAGATATGTAGTGGATGTAGTGGACCTAGTCAGTGTCGCATCTAGCATATTCAGCTCTCTCTAGCGTTCCTATTTCTTAATCGACACAATTAGACAAGGTTTTTTTGTATTAATACTCTCGATTATATTCCAAACATTGACCTTCGCTCCCCTTATTTACGTCAAACTGATGACTCTCAAATCAACAGTACTTCGAGTACTTGTAACGTACCGAAGCATTTTAAACGTTTTAGTTCAAGGTACGTTTATCTCTAGAGACCAAAGCTTCAATTCACTTCATCGCCCTTCCTTCGCTAAATCAACAAGACAACCTTTCAAAAACGGCAGACGTTTCGTAAAATCTGATACTTCAATTGTTCGAAGTGTTTTTTGTTGTGTGTTTCATACGAGATCTACTACTTCGATTGTTGCAACAAGAATTTTTCTATATAAGGTGCAGCCAACTGAAGCTAATGGCTTATATTGGTCATCGTTGTCGATAACAGATGACTACACCGTTTCTGAAAGGTCCTGCTTCATATTGTTTCTGAGCTTCTACATTATGAGACGATCAATTGACTGAGTATGATTATAATGATCACAACACTGCGTATTGCATTCAATATTGTTTGATTTCAATATTCAATCAGTTCAACTCCACAATCCTAAAGATACCTTTTCCCCCATCACCACTCTCTTACTTCTTTGTTAAATGTTTTGTGTTCGTGTGAATTTTTGTCTATCCTGTACCCCTCTAGCTACTTCACCGGTAACTTTTCCCAATTAAGAACTTATTCGCTCGTTATGAGCTCATCCGCGGAAACAAATCCATATAGTACAACAACTGATGATTCACCTGAGTGTTCACCTCCTGCATGGCATGCTGATTGTTCGCGGTAAGTGTTTTTGTGTACCAACAGAAAAATTTATGTGGAAAGTTTATGGAAGAAGTTTTGTCGGACGCTTGGTATAATTTTTTGTTTTGTTACTAAAAAAAGAAAAATCTTTTGTTAATGGTTTCCGTTGACAGCTTATGTGTTTTCTTTGTAGAAAGTTATCGTTACGAGAAGAGAGGAGAGAGAAAAAACCATTAGTTTAGACTGTCAACAAATTGATGCACCTCAAAAACACCTTCAGTAGACACTAGATGCACATCTTAGAATAATTGTAGACTGTTAATAGGTTTATAGGAATGCTTATTTGTAGTTGAAACGATGAAAGAAGAAAGTCGTTAAATTTTGTTGTACATGAACTCAGTTCTGTACGGTCTACAGTGAACGCAATTGCCATTTTTACGTTTGATTACTTTTCCACAACAGAATCATCAAAGGATTTCCGCCAGTGTCTCCGTTCATTGGCGTCAGTCCAACACTGTGCTATCTGCTGAAAGAAAAGAAACCATTGTGCTGTTTGCAATTGGCTCAGGTGAGTTAAATGATGAAGAACACTTTCTACCGTGTGAATGATAAATCGCATAACTTAGAAGAGCTTTGCGCAAAGTTTACAGCAGAGTTTGAAAATTCGAGGCGCTCGATGTCATCCTCGTTTGTCGTTACATTGATAGTTCATGTCGCTCGACAATATTCCACAAATCTTCAATCTCTTCACACAGATAACAGTTCATTTCAACTACGCTATTATAATGAATGTGGCATACCTGTGCTGGTTATATTATGTTGATCCTTATTTGCATTTAGACAAACATGAAATAGAATTTCGAATGATTTTAAATTGGACCTTCCGTCGTAATTGTTCTGTAATACGCAAATCCGGTGTGTATATACTACAACGCGTGGAAGAATCTGAAAACATAGGAGTGACCCGTACGAGTAGTGCAGGACGTCTAACTAGATGTCAATTCCAAAATCCAAGATGGCTGCTCGCCACCAGTTCTACCGCTTCGCGGTTTTCATTACCTTTGAAACGAAAAAAATTTACGAGAGAAATCGACAAATAAACTCATCCACTGTACGGCTGAGTGAGACATAGGCTCACTCTATAGGCTCTAACTACGGAACCCGTGATCCGATTTCGACAAACTTTTTTCCCTGGATCGGTGTAGTCAATACCTTCCATGTGCATCTATTAACTTTGTACGAGCAATGCTGCCGGTAATACATGCAAGGAACCTCAACTAGACCTCGAACATAGCACTATTTCGACCACATCTCTGGATCCGCTCGACCGATTATGCGTATCTTCGCACTTCACCTTCAACTAGAATTTGTGAAAACAAAACAGGGAAAAAAGCCCTATCAAGATTGTTTTGTTTCGTTTTCACGGACAGACATTCATTCATTGCTGATTTGGCATCTAGGGGTGAATCACAGAAGATTTGCCCCTACTCAGGCATGCGAATTCGACGTGTTCCAAACACTTTGTATAGGGCTGAAAATTATTTAGAACTTTCTATGAAATTAATATGGCAATATATTCCATTCAAATGAGGGTCGAATGCATAATATGGATTCATTAAATACGGAATTCATCAGTCGAAGGAAGCATTTGCGTAAAAATATTATAATTTGCCAAATGGGTTTCACTAAAAAAGATTTCAAGTTGATGATGTTCAAGGGGGCAGCACGTTGCTTGTTTTGCTATGACAACGCGTTGAGTGTACTTTCGTCTGATTATTCTTTACATGGAATGCAGTGACTAACACTGTCATCCAACAATTACAGGTATGCGAGCACTGTAGCTACCGGAATGCCAAAGAATACCAATGGCAGAACAAGACGATAATTCTAGCAGCCGACTATGCATCAAACGGAATTTACAATTTCATCATTCCACTACGCGCTCATTTTAAATCGAAAACATCGCTGAATCCAATCATTTTACTGCTAGAACGACGACCGGATGTAGCCTTCTTAGATGCGATTTCCTTTTTCCCGCTAGTCTATTGGATGTTGGGCTCGATCGATTGTTTGGACGATTTGTTGCGAGCCGGTATTACGTTAGCCGAAAATGTTGTCGTTGTAAATAAGGAATTGTCAAATTCGGCCGAAGAAGATAGTTTATCGGACTGTAATACTATTGTTGCAGTCCAGACGATGTTTAAGTAATTGTGTTCATTGCCAGATCATCTGATTGTTTGGGTCTACAAAATCTGCTTTCCGTTTTAGATTTTTCCCCAGTATTAAAAGCATAACTGAGTTGTCGCAGAGCTCGAATATGAGATTCACACAATTCCGTGCACATGATAAATACGCTCTGCATTTATCAAAAATGGAGAAGGTAAATCATGGACTTGATGTCTATACTCAAAGATAAGCAATTTAAACTTAAAATGGTTTCCACCCACAGAGAGAAAAAGAACGAGGATCACACATATCCTACATGTTTCGACTTCCATTTGCCGCTGGTTGTGTTTTCAGTGCATCAATGTTGGATACACTACTATATCAGGCCTTTGTCAAAGATTATGTGATAACATTCGTGAGACTATTGTTAGGAATCGATCAGGCACCGGGAAGTGGATTTTTGACTTCGGTAATTCAGTCGATTGATATAACGTATGGGTCGCCATATAAACATCGGGTCCTTTGTTTTGCTTCATTTTTGCAGATGAAAATTACTAAAGACGACATGTGGATCCGAACGTATGGTCGTCTATATCAAAAATTGTGTTCAACAACATGTGAGGTACCGATTGGCATTTATCGTACGCAGGACACATCGAGTGCAGATGCATCACATGTGAGTAATTCGCCTGTTGATAGATGGGGACCATTTTCAGCGTTTGGCCGACATTGTGTGCGATTGCGACCCTCGGTGAGTTCAAATTTATAAAAAACACAACAGCAACCAACAACAAAAATCCCAGCAATTGAACGCTGGTGTCTCACGTAAAATACTGCCACAAACTGATTTTTCCATCAAAATTAAAAACAACGAAACTTTTATCAATACTTCAAGCTTATTACTTTGCGTAATATTTTTAGCAATTCAATTTTATATTCTGCCATTTCTATTTACAAAACAAAAAAAATCGAAAAGAACAGCAGCAAAATTTTACGCATTTTATGTTTATGTTTTTCGGTTCCATTCGATTTTATATTTTTGGTCACTTTATTCGTTTTCATTAATTTCATTGATTACCAATTCCAACATTTTTGGTGTGTTCCACATTTGAGTTCATCTGAGTCATCTGGCATCACCATCTAGCACTGTAAAAACATCATTCTGACTAATTGTAGATTACGTTGGATGCGGCGGAAATCGTTCATTACGTGAGGGAACAATTTTGTAATACGAGTCAAACTCACGAGTGTATACCCAGGCAACCAGCTTTGGAAACTGTTATTTTGAAATGTGTAGAGTTTGCACATCCGAGCCGGAGGCGAGGTATGAAACTACACGTGTCAAAAAAATAGTTTCAAAAGTGAATTCGCGAGTCTCATAAATTGTCCCGAATTAATCCATGCAGCATCCAAAGTACTTTATTTTAATCGCTGTTCCATGCGGAAAGTTGTACATTTAATTATGTAATGACCCTTTTCCGTGAGGGGTAATGACAACTTTCCGCATGTCACAGCGACTAAACATTTTTTTTGTAGATCTCTTCAACAGTAATTTATGATTCTTGTAAGGGCTACCAGTACTATGGTCCTCCGCAACAACAAAATCAGGGGCGAGAAAGTGTAGAAATTTATCTTTCATGAACGGTACTCAAGACACCAGTCTCAAAGTTAAACTTTGCCGTTCTCTCTTGTCATATTTTACAATAACTTTAGTTAGCAAATCCGAACCAAGATATTTGAATGTCACTAGTTCCATAGCACTAGTTTTGTAGACACTAAATCGAATCCAGTTGTTTATGTTGTGATCTCCTCTATTCACACCGGAAGGACGCCTAACAATTCGAATTTCGGGTGGATCAGTGGATGAACAAATGAATATAGAAATTAACTTCAACGTACTGCAATATGATAGTATCGTGAACAGTCCTAATTCTTACATGTTGTTCCCATATTGCCACACATTTTCACGAGAGCTTGTAAGAATAAAATACCGAAGACTTGACCCGTAGGAGATGCTATAGTGAGATGTATGATTGGAGTAAATTTGCTTTGAAGTGTCAGATCTCGCATCTCACTTACCATAAGTTTCCTAAGGAATAAACAATGCTTGTTTCGAGCGAATGTTTCTAGTGTGGGAAAACATAGTTCCATTACAGTTGATGTACAGCGAAATATGTAACTCTAGTGGTCAAAGACAACAACCTTAAGAACAGTTTCTCGACGCTATCAATTCAAAGTATTTTCAAAAGACTAGAATGCAAAATCTTCTACTTCAAATGTTTGAACATGAATTTTGCTGTATAAGACCCGACCGCAATCTTGTTTCACTTTTCGTTGTCGTCACGGGAAACCTTACAAAGTAACACCTGAGCGTCGCCAGTATATGTCTGCATGTCTTTGAAGGAAATTGCTTCACGAAAAGATCGTTTGCAGAAATATAAAGGAGCTGTCGATGTTTGGATATTGCTTAACTTTGTAAGATTACCCGTTATCTATAGATGGTATAGCACTGCTATCAATAAATAAATTACCATGCGAACCGGCTTTGCGTTACCGAAGTTAATAAGGGTTGACTTATCAATCAATATCAGTGATATGAAATGACCTTTATCGACTATCCATTCCTCTATTTGTTAAATCAAAGTTTCTAAATGCATATCGTTTGGGTTTTTCCCAACGTCTCTCTGCGACTTCACATCTAAACTGTGGAACGTCATTTAGCCTGTCCGAATTTTATATTAAGAAAACTTTGATAAAGGTAAAATAATATGAATAAATGTCTTAGTCACATAAGCAAAACATCACTGCAAACATGCGCGTGATTGATATATTGACCCATATCAACATGGACACCGTCTGGACATCATTCTGTGCGTGAGACGATATCGATGATATTTTCCATGTATACCATACGAAAAACAAACTTTAGGCGGAATATCTGTTTATTACGGAAACACGTTGTTTATCATAAAATATAGGGGCCGTTATTACGAAACCATTTTCTTGTCATGTCATGTCATACGCATATTTGTAGACCGACGTATTTTGTGAGAAAAAAGAAAGAATCGGACGTGCTTCAGTCCATTTTATCTTGCACGGACCGCCAAAGCAGTAGGATTAGTGTGAGGTCTTTTACAGTTTTTTGAGGAAATCTTTTACTTCATTAGTTTCAACATTACCATCTATGTTTCATTTAAGCGACAGGTCGTTCAAAAGTTTCATTTAATATGTCACAGTCAAGACACTCTGTGTTTTTGCGTTGTTGTATCCCCACTTTATTGTACATAATACTTTGTATGCCTAATTAACACGAATTCAGCGAGGGGTGAAGCACTTCTTAGGATCATGGACTAAATGAGACTAAATCAACTTATTTTGGAGTTCTTATTGAATTGGGGTATCGAAGTCTTGGTGTCGATTGTAGTGTTTTGAATTTATACAATAGACGAAAACAGCAGCAGTGGTTGCTGTATGCTTTTTAACGTTCAGTTTCATACGCTTTAGTTCCATACTATTTAGTTCATTTTGTAGTCTCACAAGTGTGTTACGTTATTCGGTTCTGCGAACTCGATAGGATCAGTGTGGGCTGGATGAAATGGCGACAAAATTCAGTAGTGTTATGCAAGAAGCATATGTCAAGGTTAATACGATCTGCGCTCACTAATGGTTCTCACTAAAGTGCTGGACTATGTGTGAAAAGATTGGCTTGAATCTGACAATAGCAGAAACGAAAATGTGATGTATGTCCCTTGGCGTCACAAAATTGAATCACATCAGAAGTGAACATATACGAGGCACGTTGAGCATAAAAGAAACCATCGTCGACAAAGTCTTAAACGAAAGAAACGAATGGCTTGCTAAATTCTACTTACACGATGATATCAATGTGGCGACAAAAGTTCTTTCGATACCCATCCCTAAAGGGGAAGACCAAAGCACAGTCGGGCCGGCCAAATGCAACAGCGACAAAGGCGATTCGGGAAATAGCGAATTTGAAAACCAAAAAACGGTCAACTAAAAACGTATACCGGCCATGAATTAAATGAAATAAAACACAGAACCTGAAAGCCAAAATGATTAGAAAATTAGGAAATTTTTTGTTAAAACTAGTCGTAAGCAAAATTAAAGCGATGAAGAAAAAGGACTAAATAGAGTGACTCACCCCTCGGAATTCAAGTTAAAGTTCAAACAATTTAAATCCGCCGTTAACATTAGAGCCATTAGGGATCTTAACGAAATGTCGTTCGGCTCAAATAAGGAATTATTTTCCGTTCGAAATTGTGTTCCCGTCTTCAGTGCGGGATTTATGAACAAGTTTTTGACTTGTTTTAAACTGTTTTGTGAATATTTATTTATTAAACTTATCGTTGACAAAGGGCATCGGTGAACGTGAAAGCAACGTTCCACATTGCAAATAGGTTTAAGTTGTACTCGAATCGGTGTGCGTTAAATTGTACAACAGCCCCCCCCCCCCAAAATCAAATTCGTTTCAGGTTTTAATTCGTTTAATTACCATTACAACCTTTGTGTAAATTATTTTGATTTATGTACATTTCTTCACTCACAGCTTTATAATTGAAGTCATCCCATCTCTCTCCGCCCGAACCATCTCCCACTTAATTTAGTTTCACACTCATTTCATGTTTTTTCGTTTTGAATTTAAATTGCTTTGTAAATGCACCTTGCAATTCAAACAAAAGTAAATTTACAATAATCATGGACTTGTTGATAATACTAATTCATATTAAATGAACGTCCTGGTCATTTTCATCATTATTCCTATTTGATGAAAAGCCAATTCAAAAAAATATAAAAAAAAATTTGGGCCCTCTTGGTCGTCGCACACGCACGCAGTGAGTCAAATCAATTATGTGTTCCAAAACGGAAGCCAAACCAAATTGTTGTGTAAATTATAAATGTGAAACTTTTAATGAAAATTAGCATTTACGAATTGTTGTGTAATCAATGTCTCGACAATATTATTGGTTCTAGTAAGCACAAATGTGATTAGTTTAATGGAATTTTGCAAAGAAATGAAAAAAAAAATATTTGGAACGAAAGTGGTGTGCATATCAAGTTTCACGTTACACGCACCTCTACCGTTTCCGGAAAAACTAAATTGCACAAAAAATTCAAATGAAAGTTTTCGGTGCTTTGCATGTGTGTGTGTGAGGATAATGTTCATTGCGATGCATGCATCTGAAAAAAGCTTGCTTCCAAGTGTGTTCTTGAATGGCTATGTTGTCTAAAGTTAAACCTAGTTGTTGCTAGACTGAACAACTAAAGACTTTGTATCGGCTCTTAACGTTATGCAAATTGATGTAAATAACTCATTCGTTGGTAGTGCTTCGTTACATCTTATATTCTTGGGTCGACACATTCGATTAGTTCGACTGTTTTCCTCAACAAAAAAAACTTTCAAGAGCGGCGTACTTTTTCGATTTGAAAATTGTGCCGAGTTTCGCAATAACTGGATTTCTTTGGTTGGTTAATGATTATCATCTTACGTGCTTTCTAACGGAGCAGACCAATTTTCCCCCCGATAAGCACTGTTAATTGATTGCTTCTACACTTCTTATACAAAGCGACTTTTCATCCGAAGCACAGAGTTGATTGTTTTTGCACTTCTATGGTGTTCACGTACAAAGTACTAATTTTAACTTGTAACGAACACATTTAAAATGGTATACAAGCTCACAGTCGACTGAAAAGAAATTCAGAATTTCACCGTACGTTACGTGCAAACTTTTGAATTCAAAATGAGAACATCAAGACAGAAATGTGCTCAAACTTCTTATGGTGAACAAAAAAGGATTTTCTGATTTGGAGTGCTTTTCCCATGTGGAATTTATTCGTTAGTCCAGGCTTTTGCATTGGTTGAAGTGAAGTTTCACGTGATCATATTTCTATAGGCTCGGTCTATTCTTCACTTGTTCGAAGACTACACTGATAGTGAGTTTTCAGCTATACGTCGGATATGGATGAACTTCAGACAACGCTTACTTCGGATATGTATGTTACAAACGTGCAGTATGTGTAATCATCGAGCCATATGTATAATAATACTTGGTGCGTGCAAATACTCGTATCATTCGTATGATTACACGTACCGCACTTAAGCAACATAAGTACATGTCCCAAGAAAGCAATGTCTGAAATGTATTTGAAATATACCCGCAGTATTAGCTGTTTTTGACTGTATTTGATTGAAAAATATTGGTCATCTAATTTTTCTAATGAATGGAATAGCTTCCTTCACTGACAAAAATATTTCGAGACTATACGTCGGACACAGAGATATGATAATATAGCGACGAAGGCGTGACGCTTCGACGAATGGATAACACTTGACTGAGGTAACACTTGACTGGGGTAACACTTGACTAAGGTAACACTTGACTGAGGTAACACTTGACTGAGGTAACACTTGACTGAGGTAACACTTGACTGAGGTAACACTTGA
>JANTFA010181524.1:0-18578 GCA_026413405.1 Phytosciara flavipes
CTAAAAATTTTTTTTTTGAAATTTTTGTAGTGTGGACTTGCGTCACGGCGCTTACACTAACGTGGCGCCATGATTTCTATAACGCTTGGAAATTGTAAGAAGAAATAAGCCACAACAACAAACAACAAACTGATGTGGGCATCACAACATAATAAATTATTTATTTAAAATGAAAATTTTTGCAATAAATACATTTATTGAATGAATTATATGTAATAGGCTGCAGCGGGTAATATATTAGTTTTCATAACCAAATTTGGTTAAATTAAAGCTACTCCGAAACAACAACCGAATGCTTTTGATTTCTTTATTGGATAAATTGACGTAGCTGTGAGTGATCATTAACAACTGAACTCGTTTACGTACTTATTTTGAGATTTAAATATTTTATGATGGACTGATTGATTAGAACGGAGTATAATGTCGAAATGAACAGGATGAATGTGCAATTTAATCAGATTTCAATCAGTCTGATCAATGAGAGTTCATAATCCGAACCCTCTTGTTAAATGTTCAGAATACAAAATTCTGTAACATTCGGTCAAATTAAGATATTTTTTTTGTATTGATGAGTCATCGTTGGTGACAGCGGTGACAGCATTTCCCTGTACTTCCAATAGCTTCCACAGCTCTTAACAAAGGTCTGCAGTTTGAAAAGCAATGCCCAAATCATTGATTCTTAGCACTTTCCGATTTGGAACAAGTCTGCTTCCTAGAAACTTCAACTTGCAACTAGAGATATACACCAGCCTGTTTCCTTGAACTGTCGACAACATTTCCACAAGAAAGCGGCAGCCTGGTGTTCAGTTTGTATTATATAAAACATTCAGTGCTAGATCCATTCCACCCAAACTAGAGGTTGTTGTCCTGTAAATTCGACAGCATAAGTATTGAAGGCTTTCTGGACTCCAAAGAAACGGTTAGTTTCTGAAGATGTTGACGATTCTTCAGAAACTCACCGCTTCCACAGGAAGTCACTGTGTCTTCTTGTCGTTTCTTCACAATTTTCACATTTTGTGAAAGAAACTTTTCTTCTACGAGATGCAAAAAACCGACGACTTCCTGAAGAAGCGGTGAGTTTCTGAAGAAACGTCAACACCTTCAGAAACTAGCCGTTTCTTCAAAAAGTCATTAATGATTACGTCATTGAATGTTCAGGATAATCACCAGGCTGCCTTCTATGTGACACACGGGCTGCATTTGAATTCTCTATTACTCACGAAGCAGTATGTGGTACTTTGGGTAAGACTTCTAATCATAAATTCTTTCGCCTCGATTCCCTAACTCAATGAAAGAATTCAAATGACGGAAGTAACGCGAGGTTTGATCTTCGAAATTTTTCGGAGAATTTAATGATCTCTACCAGACATACCTTCATTTCGCAAAAAGGAAAAGATGTTGCCATCGTTATTCATCCGTCATGTAAACTATTTTCTGTTTTTAGAGAGGAGCACCAAAATAGAGTAATCTGTTTCGTTAAATTGCCACTGGCTTGTCAACCGGTGTGTCCTCATCTTGAAAGTGAAAATACTGATGATTTTATCGGCAACAATGGTTGTTGTTGCAAAATGAAAAACTAACTCGCCTCAAAAACTATCAACTTATCTGCGTGATTGGCGACTTGACTACGTTCTTAATGGCATAGGCATCTGAACAATTAAATGCTTATTTACCTTCAGCAATATTCAATTTATTTCGAAGCTTTAGGGTGAGAAAGCATAAAAAAGACGGAAATTAATATAAAAAAAAATCGAAAGCCACAAGCGTGTGAAGCACCACAATGTTTATCGTTTCACTGCTCAAAAAGATAGGCACAAAAAAGCATTGATTTACTGGGAATGTACGTTTTGCTGATACCTTATCAGCATTTAATTTGTTTTCTATTGTTTTAGTCGAAACCAAAAATGTTGTAGTCATACAAAATCGATATGCTGAGATGGAGTGAAAGTCAAAAAATTTATTTATTTTTTTTGGTCTGAACACAAAGGCATATAATGAAAATGTTCGCTTGCAACTAAAGTTAAAATATTAAACAATTCATCACCTTGTTGTACACAACTTCTTCTTCTCTTAAAGCCCCTTGTGTGTGTGTCTCAATTAACAATTACATTTATGGTCGTACACAAACAGATTCATAAGCCTGATGGCTATAAATGTATACAAAATGATCAATAACATCAAATTATGATATGAGTAACGTGCAATCAACCTCATAATCAACGGAGCACAGATGAAACTTTCGTAAATTACTGTTATTAAATAATTAAATTAGTTTTAATTAAAAATGATATACAGAAGAAGAAGAAGAAGAGGAGAAAAAAAACAGTCCAAAGACTGTACAAAAATGGAAGAGTTTTTCGTTATTATTTGTCTTCGTTTTATCTTGAAAGCCACACAAAAACAAAAACTAAATTCCATCGACTTGGCTTTACTTATCGTTTTAACCGGTGTTGCACACGTTTTTGATGTAATGAACTAACATCATTTGCAATGACGACGTATAATTAAAAGAAAAAAACTTTAATTCGAAAATCAAGTGGGTCGCCTAATTGCACATTTAATAAAAATTAGCTTCGTTTTACTGATCCAATAATTTGGAAACAATTGTGTACAAATAGTGACAGAGAGTTTATTGTTGAATGAATACACAATTTTGTAATATGCGGAGATGTTCTTTCTTCAAAAGCAAACACACACACACGCGTTTTTGTTTCATTGAACCAATCGATATTTAATTGTATGAAATGGAATTCGAATCGATGTGTCATTGTGTCATAAAGTTCTTAATAAAGTTGGTGTCGAATATTGAGAGTTGATATTAAGATAAACTGTGAAACTTTGCCATAACGACAAGCCACAGTTAACATCACTTTCTTTTACTTATTTCTTGACCTCTATTGGTTCTTTATTTTCTTCGTCCTTATGACGTAGAATAAGGGCAAAACTAATCTCACAAAATGTTGCCTGTTCCGCTAAAATCGTTCATTCATGTTCAAAATGAAAAAGTACTGTTGCAAATTGGCTAGCTTCCTAACTTCTAGGACATATTCTGTCCTGACATCAGCATTCAGTACCATTATTTTAACTTTGAATGTAGCTAGAACCCTCTTCTTCTTCTTCTTCCTCCTGATTTCCTAGTCATTTTGACTTTCAGGGTCAACGTCTAAATATTTAATTTATTTCATGGCGCCGCCATGCGTTTCTCATTGATATTGTTACGGGCCCCGCATTCGCAATTTCCTACTTCTCTTCTTGTGTCAGCCCGAATCGCTATTGTCGCTATCGCATTTGACCGGCCCAACTGTATTTCGGTCGTCCCCTTTTACTCTTTTTAGGGACGTCTATCGAAAGAACTTTTCTCGACACACTGCTCTCATTGTGGGAGTAGACTTAAGCAAACCATTCGTTTCTCTCGTTTTTGACTTTGTCACAATGTTCACTCTTGATGTGATCCAACTTTGTGACGCCAAGTGACATTTTCATCTCTGTCAGATCTCTTCCAAACTTTGATTGAGCATCTGATTCTTTTGAAAAACGTTTTTCGATGTCGATTTTTCAACCACTTTCGTCCTTAAAATTTTCATGATTTAAAAAGGTGTCCTCAAAATATTCTTATAAGGACAACCAATCCCTGTTTGACAGCTGAACCTGTCACCGACGTTAAATTAAGCATATCGACCAGGTTTTGTTTAGAGTCTATTACTTCCTTCGATCAAACAATTTTCTAGGTATTGATTTCAAATCTTTTACTTCAATTCTTCTGTAGCGCATTTTATTGCTTATATAACAATCGAATTAGTCTGACATTTTCATTGATTTGTTTTCGTCCTTACCGATAACAGATGCATACAATTCAAATTTCTGTATTGCTTAGAATGATGCAGTGAATTTCAAATTTCTTTGTGTCGCACTTTGTTCCAGATGGTGCATCTAAACATGGACTAGCATTGTATTCATACACGCGCGTATAGACAATACATTTTTCGAATACCTGTCGAATATCAGCAGATAGAAAACAGCGACACAAATAAATTTGAAATTAACGGCATTCGACCAGAAGTAGAGAAATATTTGTTTGGAATGCAGACTTCAGACACATCATTTTGGTATACTTCCTCTAATTTACACATCTCAACGCTTATTTTTGTCGTTAATGTCGATTGAAGTTTCATTGGGAATTCGCCATTTTCTAACACTCACTCAATAAAAGCAATTTACGACTGCCCGGATGCGATCTTCCGCTGTAAGTTCAATCGATTCGTTGATAATAGCTTTGTTCGCAGGCTTACCAGGTGTTATGATTACATGAGCCATTTTCAAGACTTTTAAACGTAATTGTTCTGTGTTTTCGTCAGATTGTTCGATGTCGTCATTTTTTGTTGGTCGCTTTCACTACCGCTGCTGGCAGTGCCTATGATTTATCAAATTTTTCCAAATATACCAAAGTTTCTCAAAATTTATTGAAACGGTTCTCGAATAATACGCCTTGTTACTAAGTAATACCTTAAAATCGACACTGCCTCGAGCACACTGTCTTTGTTAAACATAGTCCTTCACAAATTTACCGCATGCAGAAATATGGAGATGCTGTCGATGTTCGAGTATTACTTTCTAAGGTGGTCTAAAGTCGGCAGATCTCAACTTTAAGACTGTCTGATATTCTACTGTCAATAAATTGAAGTCATGAAAATAACATCGAACTGAAATCCCTTCAAATTCCATCAATTTTTACAATTCTTTCCCCCATTCACCTTTAGGCCCAATACGTAAAAGTTCTCATGATTGATTCATTGCATATTCATTTCTAATAAATAACTCAATGTGATTGTTAATGGTACCTCGAACCTTGGCTTAATCAACTCCGTGTGAGTGGTAAAAAGTTTTCACAAGGTTCTTTTAGGCCAGTGTGCTCGAGCCAAAACACGTTATGAAATGCAATTTCATGCATATTAAAATGGGGAAGAGCGGAAACCACTTTTGTCTCTAGCTCGAAGAACACAAAATCAATATTGTGCATTGTTCAATACACCCAGCCAGAACAGAACGAAGCGACGAAAAATTGGTTGTTTTTTAATTTGTCGTGTAGGCAATACCAAGAATCGAAATGTTTTTCTTTTACGTAATATTTATTCGGAAAAAAAGACGGTTTTTTTTGTTTGCTCTTTTTCTTGTAATTTATATCAGCGAACCAGACAATGGCTTTGTGTTTCGGTTTCTCGTAATTAAGATATTAACCCATGCCCAATGTATCATTGGATAACATTTAACTCCATAAAAATTGAGAAAAGTATATGTGAATCGGCCTATAAACACAAAACACAATTGACTAATCAGCATTCACCATTTTATATATTTAAATTAGCCGTGTAATTTCTATCTATCTATCCAATACACATTTTTCAGTTATCCTTGAAATCGTTCAACCAATTTGTTTGAAAACCCACAGTGAATTAATTTTTAATTATTTTTATTGGCATATTGCCTGTGTATCATTTCTCATTCCAATATTGTATGGAGTTGAATGCCGAAAGACATGGGAAATTATATTGGATTTGATGCATATAAATATGTCCATGTAAAAATGCTGTAATGCGTACGTACACACCATACCGTATGTAATTTATGTACTGGGAAAAAAGAGTAATGTGTGACGCGTTGGATAATGTTTGTGTGTAAGAAAAATATACTCCCATTACATTCCGTAAATCCATTATGAACGTTTGCACCAACAAACCATTTAGGACAAATAAGACGAACGTTTAAAATTTTGTGTTTAGACCCGTACGAAGTATGCGAGGGTCTTGTGTTTTCACTCTTTCGTTTGTAACACGTCGAATTCACATCCCTGAGTGATGATGGTAAACCTCCCTACATGCGAAATCAGCAATAAACAAAGGTCCGGTTTCTCGCTATGTCCGTCATCACGATAACTTGAGTAAAACGAGTGTCTCGAGTAAATTTCAACCGATTCTCGTAAACTTTTTTGGTTTAGAAGATAGCAATTACCGTAAAGCGGTAGAACTATTTTCGGTGTCCTAAGGAAATGGCTGAAAGTCGCCATCTTGCATTTTATTGTTTTTCGTTTCTAAGTAGATGTCACCTGACTTTGAAGAATTTGTTTTAGAGTTCAGTTTATAAATTAGACTTCGTACGGGACTATCAAAATTGCTGTAAGCAATTTTAACAAGAAATCAGTATAAAAGGAATGATTTGAAGATGCAGTGTTGCAGAGCAATTTTAAGTTGTATGTCTTTTATGGGCCACCAGCTATATGTCGTACATCACTCGTACGGATCCCCCTCATGTTTTTCTTTTTCGCTCGTGTTAATTTGACTCAAAATTGCATTAACATGGAAATGATGGTGTGTTGATGGTTTTTTTTCTCGTTTTTCTTCAATTAAAAGCACCAACCATAACGTCTTTTAACATTGACATATTTTTTGGGTAAAAATCTGTTTGACTTGACAGTGACATACGACGACACTGACACGCGCTTCGTGAATGAAGTCTTTTTATTTTGAGGGATTTTACTCTCTTTAACATGACATTGTGGTTTAGTGATTTTGTAATTGTTATGTACGGCATTGTGATGTGTTATTCTAGTTAAGGATGGCATAAATGACTCGGTCTACCTTGTTTGGTAATTAGAATGAGAAAGACCCAGAAGTTCATGGAGAATAGTTTTTTTTTCGTATAGAGGGTTAACGATGAAATTAAAATTTTAGAAGACTCAAACATTCAGACGCAAAAGGAATTAGCGAACTAAGTCAATGCCATCAGTTAAAAACTTCATTTCTATCCTTTTATAAACGGCTCGGAGTAAGGCTCGGAACAGGTCAGCTCAACCTAAAGCCTGACCTGAAATACATGACAACCTTATTTTAGCTGAAATTTAATAACATGACCTGACATGAAATGATCCTAATCCTGTTTGAGCGGCTCAGTCCTCAGTCTGAGGATTCGTTCGGAATTTATCGTTCTAAAATTTGATGATCTCCATTACCACTTTTAAAACTACCAGTATCCTTTTCCCAAACAGACGCTATAATCTTGCACCACAACAACAACAGTAATTTGCAGCACACTTCGGTCTTATATTTTCAACAAATTATGAAGAAAAAAAACAGGAATTGAAAAACATTACCAAAGAATGTTCCGTCGTCGATTACAATCGTGATATTGCAAATATTTTGTTCAAAATGCTATAAATGTGATTGTTCGATGTTAAGAATTTGCCTTACCAAATTGAAACAACAACTAAATAGCAGCTAAAACGACTAAGTCTGTAATCAGAAATGATTAATCTCTTGATTCTGCAAACGTTTGTGACAACATGCAGCGATATCACTTTCGATAAGATCGCTTACAACTCAAGCATTTTTTCCGTACGTTGTCGTTCAGCCATTATTGGTATCCATTTAGTGTACGGTTGGTGTGTGTGTGTTTGTGTTTGTGTATTCAACATTTTATTTATTCTAATTAGCAAAGTTCGTTGTCATTTAATTTGTAAAAACCAATCGAGCCTGCTCTTATCAGTCAGCATATCAATATTGTGTGGCATATGCATTGTTCGTCAGCCCAAATAGAATATTATACGAAACGATAACGAGAAAATGCTGTTCTGTACACTTTTAGAATTTATTTAATAAATCAGGTCCCAACTTTTGGGCGGGTCGGGTCCGTTGACGGACTGAATTTGGATTTGAAGAAAGTGTACAATTGCTCCAGTACATAAAATCTTATTCCTGACTTATAGCGAGACTGGAATTTTGTTAAAACGATTTATTTTCAACCTCGGCTTCGCCTCGGGTAGACAATTTTCACATCTATTGCACAAAGATTCCATTTAGGCATACTTTATGGAAATAGCTATTGGTTTGTTTGACATTTTGAAAACATATTTCAATTTAGTACGTTAACTTGTATGCCAATTTAGAATGGCGACGTAGTATACCAGTTGCAGTTATCGTAGAAATACTCAGAACTTCTCAATAAAGAGAGTGAACCATGAAAGTGTCTACCGTACGAGGTTCAAAGAAGATTGTGTATTTCGAATAGATCGACTTCAGGTTACGGTATTTTGACATTTATCGCTACTTTTGTTTCGTTAAATCTATCGTTGTATGCGTGTTTTTTTTTCACGTGGATGACTTTCCCTAACGTGGCGCAAGGTCTCAAGGTTTCTTTATTGGACCGAAAATCAATTCTTTGACAATTCATATTACATTATTGAGATTCAATCTTTCTCGCATAAGATTTTACAACAAATGAACACCAATTTCCTAGGAAATGAAAAATCATTAGCTGAGAACGCTCAATAAAATTTGGAGGGAAAAAGTCCGAAACCTCCATCTGAACATTATATAAAAATAGAAAACTAAAGCTAGACTTAAGACTATATTTTCCACACGGATCAAACGTTTACATTTCTATGGTTCGCTGACATATGGATAACATTTCGATAACCTGTCGCACCAACGGATATAACTATATGTTCCTACCGAGTCTCTGATCAACTCGAAATCTGAAATCGCACAACGACCCTCAAACTTAATTGAGGACTTCCGTATGAATTCCGTGATCTTGTCGTGGCCGGTGTCTCTGTTCAATTGGTCTCTAACTTGGCTGACCTGTCAAACGGCCTTGAAGATGATCTATTGTGGTGCGAACTACGGCCCATCTAGTCAGTATGGTTAAAATTCCCTTCTAGCAAGTAACGATTGATAACGATTAAATCGCTACGCTCTGACCGTAAACTTCACACTCGCTGAACTTTTCATTTCTATTTTGTATAAAAAATATTCGATATTTTCCTGGATCAGAGGTTTCATTTCTTGCCAAACTTCTTCCAATCCATTTAGAATTATTCGTTGAGATTCACACAAGTTATCGTGATAACAGCAACTACTCCAAGATCATTAGGGCAACACTGCTCATTGTCAAACTTGACCTGAGGAATTTGATCAACTGTTGAACAAAAAAAAGTTTTTGAAAATCGGTTGAGATTCACTCAAGTCATCGTGTAGACAGAGGTGCGTTATACATTTTCCGCCGTGAGACCCTTTCCTTACAGTCAAGGGAATAATGGAGTTACGAAATTGTTTTGTTTACATAAATTACGATACTTTTTCTTGTGTGTTATTAATATTCCTTTCTCTCTTTTCTTCATGCTTAACTAATAATAATCGTGTTTTCATACATCATTTTCGAGTAGAGGAATACAACAACAAAAAATCCACTAAATTTGTTGACTTTTGAAAATAGAATTTATCGATCAAACAAACATGTTTCCTCATTTTCAATTTTGATGGATATGCCGCATTAAAAAAAAAACTTTTTTTTTCCTATTCGTAGGCTTTTTTAACATAGGGCATTTACATACTTTATATCTCTCTGGTATCTTTTTTAAAAGAATTGGAAGAAGTGAACGAATTTTCTATTACCATCATTTAATTCTGGAAGTTGTGTTTTTCGTCTCTTCTCTCTTATTGAAAACTTATAATTATATACTCCGCTTAAGAGTCTACTCTAAATATTTAGACGAACAATTTTTCTTTTTCCACAGACACACACACACACCGATCAGCGGTAATAAATTATGCCTGAAAAATAATATGCTTTCCTTGTTACAAAACAAAATTTATGCTACGTGGATTCATTTAGAAAACCCATCAACGGTTGATGTATTGCAATGACTAAGGCTTCGCTATGCAATTTTCAAACTCTTATTTTGCTATGCGGAAATATTGCATCCGGAAACTTGAATGGATATGTTTAAGGATTCGGTAAGGGGCGGGGGTGTGCTATTTTATACTTCGCTTACATTTTGCTTCTTTCTACCACCACCCCCCCCCCCAACTACTCAGTATGAATTTAACGAGAAGTTTTGCGGAAATGTAAACTAGGTGAACTGTGGGTCAACGCAATGTACAATCTTCTTCATCCTCGGTTTATTTTCTCGACATTTAGTTACTTTTACTTTTAGTATCAGCGTTGAATTTAATTTTATCCATGGTCGGAACGCATTCCCATTGATCGCTTCACAGGTATCATGTTTGCACCTTCTGCTCTCTTTTCTTGCTTCGACCCATATGGCTGTTGTCACGTTTGATTAGCTCAGCTATGCTTTGGTCTTCCTCTTTTACGTACTGCGGGAATTTCCATTGAAAGGGTTTTTCTTGTCACTTGGTATATTTTGAACTGACTGTACAGAAATTTTCTATAATGCCCTCACGAGTTGGATCCGCTTCTCGATTCTAAAACTCGAAACATAGTCGATCGCAATCTATGTTAATAGTAAAGGCAGGAGGGTTCGTGTGATATAGTGAAGGACTAGATGCATAGCAATAATTCGTTGTGCACTGACAACATTTTTCAACTTTTATCAAGTAACGACATCTGTTCCTTTTCATAGCTGAACATACGGTTCAACATGAAACTGGTACCTTTTCCAAATCACGACACTTTTGCCGAAGTAAAATTAAGCTTGAGCTGTGTTTTGGGCTTCTAATTACAGCTTTTTCAGCTCAAATTATTTTGAAATTGAACGAGAAAAGAATATTTGTTTGAGATTCCGAGACTTTTTACTTTTTCATTTGTTTAATGCTGACCAACCGATTCCCTGCCAAAGAAAACCGAATAACATAAGTAAAAGTATTCAATCAATGCAGCAATGCATCGTTGGGTACCTCTATCTTATAACATATAATCGAACGTAAACACATAAAAAGATTTTCTGTATTTGAGTGAGTTTTCATTAGGGGTCATCAGCTTTCCGAACGAAAGTCCAAACGAAAACACAAACGGAAAGCATAATTTTGATGGTTTAAATTTCAATTGCATGAATTTTGACGTACATGATCTCAGGCGTCTGATAACGTTATCAGTTTTTCGTCAACAATTCCTAAGGCATACGACTTTAAAAACGCGATGTGGTCAATACGAAAATAGTTCCCACGTGGCGTTTTTGAAGTGTAATCGCTCCAGAAATATTGGTCTGATTGAAAAACTGCTAACCTTACTAGAATGCTGAGAATACGCACTGCACAATTGTTTTTTCGTTCGAGAAATCTGACGACCCCTATTCAACGCAAAAATTACCATATCAGCGAAGGAATAGTTTTTATTGAACGCTATAAACCGAAGAGCACTTTTGAGATCTGTCGAATAAATGGAATAATTGGAATAAATGAAATTATTGGAATTATTAGAATAATTGGAATTATTGGAATAAATGGAATCAAAAACATGCATCACCCCCCGCGCAATAAACCATATGAATCGAAGAGCCGTGTGGATCTGAAACCAAATTTTTTTCCTTCATTTTTCATGTGTTGTTTCGGTATAATATTTTATTTAGCGATATCGCGACATGAGTTCAAATTTTGTAGGTATGAGAAAGAGAGTGAGAGAATTACATCAATGAAAAACAAATTATGCTGTACACACATGAAGCATTAGCATTTTTTGTGTGTAGATATTTTTCAACACAATGTTGTAAACGAGATTTTATGTGAGACCTGTACGTACACACACATGTAGACAATCGGTTTGAATGCAACGTTAGGTTTTGAAAATATTTTTTAAACATCACGCAATTATATATCGGTTCGATGGTGTATCTTTTTCGGTTTCGGAACGACTTGCAGGATAACCTAAATTAGTTTTCAAAAGAAATTCGTTCAGAACTTTTGCGGCTAACGATGCCGACGGTTATGTTTTCTTCTTCTTCTTCATTCGGTTTGTACACCTTAGAAAGGTGAATGGTAATTTTGTTTGGAGAACTTCGGTGTTCTGGTGCGAATTTTCATTTTTGTTAAAGTGATACATTCCATCTAATTTGTGGCATTATCTCACGACAATCCACAATAATTGTCTGTGTTCCGTTTCCTACAAAATTACAAAAAATTTTGGGCTCCAGTCCATTCCTGAACCGATTTACAGACTTCGTGAGCTTTGTTACACTACACGGGATGTTCCATTGTACACACGCTGAATGTAATCCTTAAAACGGAAAGCCTACTGACAGGCAACGTCATTGAGTTTTAAAAATCGAAAAACTAATTGAAATTCGCGTCAATTCCATATTGAATTGAAATTTGTTGTCTCTACCCGAATGTCAATAATAATAATAATGCTGCTGCTGCACTACACAAACACATTTCTTTTCGGTTGTGCATAACACACATCCATCCATGCCATACCATACATGCATACAATTGAAAACTCTCTGCTGGTTGGCGTGCTTCAACACAGTATAATCGCGGTATATACAACAAAAATTATACGAAAAACGGTTTGAATGAAATAAACTTCATGTGAGTCAGACGCCGATTACCAATCAAACCGTACGCGCGTTCGTCATACTCTCTCGTGAAATGGTTTTGTAAAGTTTTGAGAAATATAATTTTTTGGTTCTGTTGTTTTTTCATTTAAAGAAAAAAGTTTTTTTTTTATTGAAATAAGGAAGTCCTTGTCTTTGTGATCAAGTGGACTCGTTTTGAATTTCATTCCAGTTAATAATAAAATTCAATTGATTCTTCCGATAGATAAAGATTGTCCGAATTTAGTTGTACTTTGGTGTAAAGACGGAGTTTAGAAGATTTTTTTGGTTTTAACTTATTTTGTGTGTGCGGGAAAAAAAGTGCCTCGAAATAAATTTGGGAATGAATGTTACTCGGTGTGTTCGCTCATTGGCATAGTTATATCGGAGTTGTTAAATTAGTTCACAACCAGAGTCATTGTTAATAAAACATTTGTTCCGAAAACCGATGAGTTTTTCGATTTTTAATTTGAAATATTTATTACTGAATCACAGTGATCTAATCGAATGAAAATTTATGATGATTGTACAAATCATTGGAACTGGATATACGTTAATAAACATCAGCTAATTCAGCAACCAAACTTTGAACGTGGAATAATTAAAAAACATCGATACGTTGCATGGTAAATGTTAATTTTTCAAAACTTTAATTTCTTAAAATGTAGGTGCATGCCACCAGTCCGCGGACAATTAATTCGTTTTTTTTTTCGATTTTCCCTGCGGATATTAAATTTACTGAACTGTTGTTTCGGGAAGATTGTATTTTTCTCCGGACACAAATTTAATCAAAACTCGTCCGTTTTGGTCTATGTTTCGCTTACGTTTACATGAACCGTTCAAACGGAGACCAAAACGGTAGACTGTACACTTTTATTTGATACTTTGTGCCTATTGTGCTTAACAGCCATTTTTAATCCAGGCAGATTTTGGCTGACTCCACAACAGCATTACGCCAATTCTGGTAGATCCTCATCAGCAGCTTTCCAATTACAAATTCCCAGCTCTCGTAGGTCACCTTCAACATAGTCTTCGGTCGCCCTCTGGGTCTTGAACCATCAATTTGATTCACGGAAACTTTTTTAGCAACTTGGTCGTTGTTTATACGGATCACATGGCCCGGCCATCTTAGATAGCGCCAACAATGTTTTCAGCTTCGAAAATTTCCGTGAGTTCGCTATTCGTTCTGATTCTTCACAGCTCGCCTCTTTCACTGTTCCACAGATTGAGCGTTGAATTAGCCTGCTTTTTGTTGATTTACTGATAAAGTCCAGGTCTCACAGGCGTAAGTGGCACTCATCAGAGTTTTATAAGGCCGATATCTAGTGGTAGTGTTGCTTGTACCGTTCGAACGAAGACCAGAACGGGTGAGAACTTTTATTTGGTCGCACAATCGTTGGGCAGCACTCTGTTCCAATGCACGGTCACTTGAATTTGACAGTACTTTTGTAATAAAATGAAAAAAAATTCAATCGCATGCCTTTTGCATATAGTCCGACTACAGAATCATAGCAAAAAATCCTGCTGGTATGACAGAATACCCAAACTATCGCAAGATTTATTACTAAAGGTCGCTCTGTTGGCAAGCCAACGCATTGGATTCATAACCCAATGATCGGGGGTTAGAATCCACGATCGGGCAATGCATAGAGTAATTTTTCATTTCAAATTTCCACTTAGTTTTCGAATCGCTTCACCTAAACAGACATTCCAATTCCAACAGCACTCTCCAATTTAGGTGATTTTCAACTAGAAAAAAGATTGGATCACCTCACAGAGACTGTTCTCCGGAAAATTCACACACTTTCTATATGGGGTGTCAATGTTTCATTAACTAAAACGACTAAATTCTCCCTGTGAATCGAATTTTAAGATCAATCGATGGTGAAGGTTCTCAATTATCATTTGAAAATACTCAACCAGCGCAATTTCGTGTTATTAATCAATTTGATTTGAGGCGCACTGTCCGAGGACTGGTACAGCCACCCTACAAGAAACAATTTTTATAAAAACATATTCGTTCTCATAAAAATTGCACACATCGAGTAGATACAATTTTTATTTTTCAGTACAGTTTCTCAGTCTTTATATTTTTGCTGGTTATGCATATAAGGAACGTTACCAATGGAACAGATTTCTTTTTAACAGTAAATCTTTTCCATTTTAAAATATAAATTTTATTTGTTACATTCGTTGAGAGTTTGGTACACAATATTTTATGAAAATAATTTCGATATACCCGTCCTCGATGTGTGTTGTTGCTCTTCAAAACATTTCAATTACACTTTCAACATGACTTTTCGAAACATTTTATTTGCTTTAAATGACTGTGACTCTTTTTTTCAGCATAACTATTTTGCCAAGCAATCTGTTTCTTGTACAAATTTTCAATAGAAGTGAATTCACAATACGATCTTCAGTTTATTTTCCATTTACAAATCGAGTCAAGCAATTCTGAGGTTATTGTTCTTAACCATTTTGCTTGGCTTACCAAAATAACCTAGAGATATCCAAACCTCATCGGTTTCTGATCAATTGAATTTATTGCCATTCACTGCATATTAACTCACTGCCGCGACATGTGACACAATGTTTGATCAGCTGGTGTCTCTTTTATTCGAAGGTGTTACCTTCTCTGCAACTTCTTCTTAAACGAATTGCGAAACTGAATTGCTTGCATTTGTCCCGCTTTCATTTCTATCATAATATCATCCCATTTTTATTCAAACTCTTGATCTCCTTCGAGCACAAATTACTTCATTGGGCACTAGATGTATAGTTGCCACAATACACATCGTGTGCCAAATATGATGCACTTTGCATCGAGATTCATACAACATTTTATGCAACAGATGCATTCAAAGTTCACTTTTTCGAACATGATGATGCTGAGTTGCATAACAGATATTTATGCAACGGAGTGATGACTGCGTTTTTTGCCTCACGATGTGTACTGTCACACTGAGCCTTCTCTCTCGTGTGACAAATTACTTAAAAAAAAATCATTTATCACAGACTTGCATACAACAATTTTCTCAATAAAGGCGACGAAAGTTTTACATTTCGTCACTGCGTTGACGAAAAAATGTTAAATCAGCCGTCTGATGTATATGGCTAATTTCACGAACTTGTCCCGTGACTAACAGACTGGGTCTTAACATAGCTCGGAATCGGTGAGACTTTTCTTCAGAGTAACCTTCATGGAATCTTATCTGGTATACCAGCGATCCTCTTTCGAATGCATCAAATATGCTGTAAGGAAAAGATGTTTACTAGTAGAAGATAGGAATAAGTAGGAGTAGAATATCAGTGTCTGCTAACAATGTCTTCTACCGGTAAGCTGTGTGACATTTCTCAACTCAACTTAATACCAGGTCCCAGCCAATTCAGTCAGTTGTGGCTTGTGTCATGTCTGGCAATGGTTTTTTTTTCTGTAGCGGAACTCTCGCAGTGGCATGTCAATCGAGTTAAATATAAATCCATTGATTTGAAACAATAGTCGATACGATAAAAGAGCTAGGAGCTTCTATGCTTCTATGCAGCTATTCTTCTCTTTTCTTTTTCTTTCATTATTTTCATTATCATATTTAATTGCTTACGAGCTATTCAATGAATTGAATTCGCACACAACGATACAATCTCAAATCCAAACCTTATCTTCAGCGAATCCGTTGCCAAATAAATTTTTTGAATTGAAACAAAATCTCGGCACGATTCTTTTTTTTTGTGATGAAAGCAAACTCACAAAAAATGTGTTTTTGAGCAACAAGTTTGGGTAGCTGTCTTTTTGACAAAAAATGTAGAGTTTGCATATAGGAGCGTCAGGTATGTAACTGCAATTGTTGAAAAACAGAGTGTTACCGAAGCAAGTTGCCATAAAATTATTTCCGAATTAATGAAGTACGTAGTAGCATCAAATGTAGCCTGGTTTACTGACTGTCACCTTCGAAAATTGAATTTCACATAAAAATTCATGAAAAACGAACCGAAAGTGTTTCAACATTAATCCGCCGGAAATGTGTCTGACGACGCATGCAACAGCGATGAATTTAAGTATGTGTGAGGTGGTCTGTAGCTAGAACAACGTGTTTGGCAACATTTCCGATCAACAGAATGTCTTGAATCATCGAAGATACAGAGCCGTAATTTCAAAATTTTTACTTAAGCGGCTGTATTTTGGAGGCATACCCTAGAACCATTCTCGTTTAAAGTGTCGATTAAAAAAAAACTCGTCAAAACTTCAATCTTCCATTATTCAACTTTCAATATAACAATCTCGCTAGCCTCGTAAAACAGCCGTAAAACATTTGCAATTTATCCAAGGGAATCTCATTCGATCGCTTAAACCCCTTACTCAAGAAACTAAACTTTATTCTAGCAATTAGTATCGCTTGAAAGTAGCTAAATGATTTAATGTAAATGTATGCAGTAGAACTCAGGTAGCATCAGCAAATATTCCGACTTGATTACAACGAGCCGTACATTTCCGGACTCGCATGAAACGCACGATATGGTGTTCAAACAAAAAACAAAACTGCGAACAGATACCTCTGCTACGAGTTGGAAATTCTAAAATTTCAGTTGTTAATGTAATTATGCCGATTTAACATCTTAATAAAAGTTCATTATTTAGACTTATGCATCATATAATTACTGGAATATACTAAGCCCAATTAAAGAGAGAAAAAAATGTTCTAATTAAACTTTTATGCATGGATGTTGAATTTATATCTGTTGACTGGTTGTATTCGTTCTTCGTTCATTTCCACTCCACACACAGCACATTAATTCTAATAAGAGCCCATTTACAATATACAATTCATCACTTCGTCATGTCTGAATCAAACAACAAAAAAGTTTATAAATTTAATACTCCAAAAGAATTGTACAATAAAAACAATTAGAGCATTCTAAATGCTGATCTAGGCGCAGTTATTATAAAATGTAGAGTTAGATAGATAGAGAAAGAGGAAAAAAAATTATTATTTCTTTTCGAAACAGAATAAAATGCAACCAATAACACAGACCGCAGAGTGCTAGATACCCACATTTTTTCGTTGCCGTTTGTTGTTGTTGTTATTGTATTTCTTCTGTTAGTTCAAAAACGAATTTCATTCAGGCCGGAAAATTAAGCATAACACAAGGCATATAGATTATGGTTCGGTGTTGTTGTTGTTGTTGTGAAGAGAAGAAAAAACGCCGAGAAAAACTTATGTTCAAAAGTATTTTATAATTAATTTAAAATTTTACAGTTACAACAATTGAATGTAGGTAAAAATGTAACAAACGTACAATAACTGGGTGTTGTTTTGCATTCCTATAAATTCTTTCATTTGTTTTTGCTTGCTTGCTTGTATTCCGAATGACCATGCTTCCGAATGATTGAACAGATTAGGTCAAAAATCTAGAGTTAGCATAGACAGGTACTCAATCGAATCGACCAAACAATTTGACGTAAATCGAAAATCTATCGAAGATCATAAGTGTAGCTGTCCACGACCTTGTCCCCTGACTAACAAAATTTAAAATAAAATATCTCGAAATCCATTGCTTTTTTCCTCATTCGAAAGAGGATTACTGGTAAATCAGATAAAGTTCGATGAAGGTTGCTCTGCAGAAAGGTCTTACCGATTCCGAGCTATTTCGAGACCCACTTTCGTTAGTCACGGGAAAAGGTCGTGGAATGTGTACATTGAAAACGAATGAAGAAAGTTTGTGATTTTGCCCTGCCGTGGGATTGAACCTGGGCCCTCTCGATTATGAGTCAAGAGTTCTAACGCTCAAGGCACGAGTGTCGACAAAATGAAATTCAAGCGACTGAAGAGATCAGGTCAAAATTCTAGAACTCAATGACAAAACTTCTCGTTATGGTACACCACAATCTTTTTTTGACAAAGTCTTTGTATCGGTAGGACGGTGTTTTCACGAAAATTGAACGATGACTGTGGAAATATAAAATTCTTGCCGTTTGTTATAGACTGTGGCTGAACTGTTCAGCTGGTCTTTCCAGGCCCGTAGCTTCTAACGGGCAAAGCTGGGCATCTACTAAAATTGCTATTTAAGCCTGCGACACTGCTGCTTCCTTCCAAATTCTTCTTCTAATCTTTCTTGGATTCCTCAAACTTTCTTTAGTGAATTAGAGATCTATACTATCGAATCCACTAGAAAAAGTATTGAGCGACTTTTATAAACTAATGTTTCCGATTCGAGTAAAAGTTTTCTATAGAATTTTCCAAATATCGAGAGATGGACCATT
>JANTFA010181635.1:0-18574 GCA_026413405.1 Phytosciara flavipes
AAGAGTAGACAGTGATGTTGTTGACATTTCAAGCACAAGCTAAATTCGCAAACGAAAAAAATTGAATGAACGATGGACTACTGAAGCCCGTGTATGCGTTTGTTCGGATAAATTTTGGTTCTTTTCAGAAACTCACAGAGATTCACTCGAACACAGTAAACTAATGTGTAACCAAGTTTACATGTTTTTTTTATGAAAATCCAATTGCAATTTCAAAGACTTTGTCGAAAATTTGGCGAAAAAAGAAAATGAAGCATGAAAAATCATCAACAAATCTAATCAAATCAGCAACCGAACAAATGCCTTAAACATCGAGACCGACCACCGACCTGGTCACATAGTAGACATAGACTGAAACAAAAATAAACAAAAACTTGACCCAAACGCGAGAAAAAGTCGCAACCAGTAAAAAAACGATCTTTTCAAAAAAACAATTGATTACAATAAACAAAAATCATCAATTCTAATACGTCCTAAAGTTCCTAAAATGCAGCTAGCGTTCCTGCGTCGGATTGCGATGGAAATCTTCTGTAGTAAGTAATCCATAGAGCAGAAGATTTTCGCATTAATGATCCCAACTTTTTTATAAATGTTTTTGACCCGAACGAGAATCGAACTCGGATACTCTGCGTGGAAAGCAACAGCGCTAACCACTACATCATAAATTAAACGAATTTCGAATGACATTTTTTGCAACTAACTTGATCCTATTTGTTCATACAGCGCGTTTGATTTGTTAGAATTTACTCGATTTATATGCGAATCACTTAGGGCCCCTACTAAGCCTCACTCTAAGGCCTCTAGCCCACGATCCAGTGACCCGATTTCAATGCAATTTTTTCCTGGATCAGATATCTTCAAAAAAACGCTAAAAAAACACAGAGGTCTCTAATTCAGGCATGGGACGTCCAAAAATGCCCAACTTGAGCTCACAATTTCGAATACCTCGTTATCTACGTGACAGACGGACGTATCACACCATCGTACGGGGCTAAAAAGACGCATTCCACATGACATGGTGGAACTCAAAATAAATAAGAAATAGAACGAACATCTATTTGTTTCCGACGGTAAAAGCATTTTCGTCATAATTCACAATAATGTTGCCTGCCCCACTTCGAACTTAAATATTGTTTGACAATAAATTCGAAGTCGCAATACTCTAACTTTCAAATTCCGACGGTCACTTCCATTTGTGTGCAGTCAGACTAGAATCCTATGACAACGGTCATTTAACAGTAAGACTATTATAATGTTAAAAGCCGTCAATTGCAATTTCTATCACAACCATTTTCCGGTTGGCTGGTTAAAGTGAATGAGCGGACAATGATCAAGTGTCCCATTTTTAAAATGAACTGAATACAATCTTAATCTTACTACACAATAAAAACCGAAACCGTAAAACGAAGCCCCCGACACCAGTTTGTCTTTTGCCCTTTTTTTTGTAAAGGTATTTTCTACATCAAAATACCGAGAAAGATTTGATACACGCGAGTCTGTTCTCTGTGTGTGTATATCTAGTTAACGCGTAAAGGAAACCTTGTTTTGAACATCCTCTCAATTTATCACACTATGTGCGTACAGTCTAAGGAGTAATTCACTCGTAAAATACGTTCGGAATGTGCTTGAGTTCAAATTAAAAACAGAAAAAATTTAACATGCAAACCGAATGACGACTAATTAACGACTCGTATTAAATGTAATTCCTTGATTTACCACTTAATTTTTGGTTTTTGTTTTCCTTCTTCTTCTGCGTTTTTTTTTTCTTCATTTCTCTTCTCTTCGTTAGAACAGATTTAATGAAAAGGATTTGCTGGCTTTTTGTTACATCACTTTTCCGAATTCAATGGGCGAAAACAGAGCGTTTATACAAAATACAAAATCTGTTTTATATTATTCATAGAAAGTTTCATGGTTGGAGAGGTTCAATGGTCAGAGTGCTTTATGATTTGTCGAGACGACGACCGGGGGTGTGTATACTGTACAACATTTTCAATCTGTCATCATTTAAATGACAACTGAAAATTTTTATTTTCTTAGTTCAGAAGATTAACTTTCGCATAACTAAGTTTGTGGCGCTAATGAATTCAATCTGCTTTTTGTGGCAGCGACACAGATTTTTTTCATGTATATTCGAGACGATAGGAGACAAGACAAAAGACGACGACGACGACGTCGAAGAAGAAAGAAACTACGATTTTAATTATAGATACACCCAAATATTTGTGTAACTTGATAGGGACCCTCCTTATTCTCATCTCAATAAATAAATAAAATCTGGGGGAACGAGAGCGTCATAACGTCTAGCTTGACAACGAATTCAATAGAACCCAGAGAGGAAAAAAAATCTTTTTCCCATCCATTTAATGCAAATTTATGTTCGATATGCCATAACCAAATTATTTTCATGAAAGGAAAATGAGAGTCGAATTAGCGATTATGACACACATCTACCTGGAAATGATATTAATTTGTCGGGGAGTATCAAACGCAGACAGTGTAGACATTAATCAAGTTAAATTTGGGAATTGTGTGGAAATGGATGCTGGAAATCAAGTGTATGGCAAAGTAGATTCATGATTCGTCGTATGTACATTTACACAAACGTGTGAAAGAAAATTATTTGGCAATTGAACGAAGGCATAAAGGCATAACGCAATTATGTAACTTAAATATTTCACGTACAGTTCTGACATGGTTAACATAAAGTAAATTTCAAAGAGATTCAATTTTCTATCTATCGGGCGATATTTACAATCAATCCAAAGACCTCGTCATGTAATCCAACGTTTTAGTCTATATAAATAGACTCTCTAAACAGACTCCAACCGAATCGTTCAATGAAAATTATCTGTTGAGATAAAATTATTTTTGATCGCTGCGATGTATTATTCTGAACGAAGGTACAAAAAAAATGTGGAAGAACAAGTCCACGAAGGTCTAGCGAGATCCCTAATGCCTAGGATCATTGAAAAAACGTGACCCGCAAGAATCTTGAAGATTTTCAAGAGTGAAATTGTAGCACATAATTCAATCCATTCATTCATAACTCTTGACAGACCAAAAGAAAATTGACCGTAACAATTGCCGAAAGGAATTTAAAAAAATGCGGTTCTTAGAACGTCCGAAATTCTGGAACTGCTCGTCACACGGTACGCTTGAACGAACATTAAATGAAAAAGTGGATGCACTTTTGATGACACCAATCACGGAAAAGTTGTCTAGAGAGCCCAGAGAGTCGAGCAAGCTGTTTCATGAAGCCATGCTAGTCATTTGTTGGAATTCACTACACCGCAAACACATAAAATATTCCAATAAAAAGGTTCGCATTTGGAGACTGATTCACCCCACATCCAGTCCATCTCCGATGGGTGTGTGGTGGGTCATTTGAAGAGAAAGTTATGCCCAAAAAATGTCCCTACCTACCGAACCTGTAAGTCGCTACCCTCGCTGTAGAGAACCTCTTGAAAATGGCCTTTTTCAACTTCCACCGGTCATAACTCGACTGCCTTACATCCGCTGAACTAACCAACTATGTCATCGACATCAGTAATCAAGCCTTTACCATTTACATGATCAGAATGACCTCGACCGACTCGTACGCCGCTTGTGACCCGGTATTCCGGATTTTACGGACGGATTTTCTTTTCCCCTTAAAAGTACTATCTAGAGCATTGTCGTCATCGGATTCATAAACATCAAAAGTGCATCCACTTTTTCATTTAATGTTCGTGCAAAGTCTATTCAGTTTTTTTATCGAACTCTCACTGAAAATTGTCGGGAATTATGTTCTAGGGATCGTTTATAAGGGTCGCTAAAACGTTCATTTTTTGGAACCCGTGTCACGACTGTCGCCATAGAATCTCTCTCTTCTACCAACGAATTCAATGGAATCATGGAATTTAGTTGAGAGTACATCGGTAAATCACGTCAGCACTAGACTGTGGTGTAGGTTTGTAGCAAAGAGGAAGAAAAAGACAGAAAGAAAGTGATCTGAATGAAAGGGTACGAAACGTACACTCACTTGTCCTTTTACAAATTTTTGAGAAACAAGCTTGGAAACAAACGTAACTACTAAAAAAGGAGATTTGTTTCTTGGTGTTTCAAGATTGTTGCCCCGAATTTTGGAAACAAAAATTTTTTAGTTCGGCTCGTGCCAAACGTCTTTCAGCTCATACTATGGACTTTGGAAAATCTGACTGGGAGGAGGGAACCCGTATGAGTAGTGTGCAACGTACACAAGCTAGTTCATAAAAAGCATACATCTCAACACTACTACTCTACACATCTCTACTCTGTAACACTAGATCTTTCGGTCATTCTATTTCTATTTAAACCTAACCCTTCGTTCAAGTTTCTCACAGCAATTTCGAAAGTTCCGTACGAAGTTTAATTCAAAAATTAAACTCTTGGAAAAATTCACCAAATTCAGGTGAAATTTACTCGAGATATCGACAAGGCCGAGTAGCTTGACTTGGATTCACTATATAGGCTCTAACGTTGGAGCCCCTGTTCCGATTGCGATCTTTTTTTATGGATTGGTTTAGTCAATTCGTTTCATATTCACTTGTTTGAGCATTACTACTGATGCATCATGATGCGGGAAAACAGCACTAATTGAACCATATCTTTGGATCGGCTAGACCAATGTTCGCCCATCTTCGAAATTAAACTGGAATTTGTGAAAACAAGCCGAGGAAAAATTTTTTTTGCTGATGTGGAATGTAGGGATGACCACAGAAGGGTTGCCCTTGTTCAGGGATTCAAATTCGACGTGTGTTACAAACGTAAGAGTGAAAGCATAAGACCCTCGCACTCCGCACGGGTCTAAAAACAGTGTAAAGTGCTTTCGTAATTTATGGATGTCCTCCAACCACTCGGAAAAAAATTTGCGACGATGAACAAAAAAAAATTTGGCAAAATCAATTTCTCTAAAACATCGTACTCGTTGAAAAGCAAACAGTCATGTTCCATGCCGCCTCCATATCGCTATAATATTAATTTTAAATGGTTTTTCATCAGACTGAATCTTCTCTGAACTCTGTTTATAATGCGGTTCAATAAGATTTTTTTACGATCAAGTTTAATTGAATTTCGGCAAAAAAATTTTCTTTTTTACTTAACACATTGCCTGAAAACCACTTGAAGAATACAAATTCAAATTGATACTTAATAACAGCAACCAACGGTACGATTTAAGAAAAAATACATTTTTTGGTCTAAGTATTTATAATCGACTGTTATTATTGAATGTAGCACCATAAAGCAAGTTGATGGTTTTGCCAATTTCCTTTTAGCATTGAAAAGATGATTAGGTCGCGTCGTCGGCCATTAGTCGGATGGTATAGTCCTAATGTTTGTTATAAAATCACAACAATTTGGGATGAGATTCGAAAATGTTTGTTCTGTTGATAGTTGATTGCGTGGTCGCCATGAAACAAGTTTAGAAATTTGAAAGAAACATGGACTTCTTTATGCGTCATTTGGGATGACGCTCGAAGGCTCTTCTTTTTTGTTGGTTTTTATATTTTGTTTTTTGACACTGAGTTGCGAAATGTATTTTCATATACACTTTTTCCTACTCCCATGAATCATTAACCGTACATAAAAATCTTGTCCTGACCGAACCTCGAACCCCCGACCCCAAAGCCCAAAACTTATCAATCAACACTTCTAACAATTCGGCTATTAAGATGTGAGAAACAGTGAGGCGTCTCTTGAGGCGTCCGTAAATCCAGTCCACGTAATCTTTCGTAGAATTCTTCGTTTTTACAGTGCAGGGGGTTGCAATGTGGAACAACAATCCAGCGTTAACATATCACGCACACTACACAAAATTGGACCGAACGTCGTGTGATGTATTGCAAATTGGGTGATATGAAACTAGGCACGACGTACGTTTCATACAAACAGAATAAGTTTGAATTTAGCGCCTACTTTAGAACGACGGCGTCGTTGTATCTGAACAGTGTTCAGTGAACACGAATATCACTCACCCACTCACTCATCTGCTGTTTGACATTGCATATCTAGGTATTCTTATACCGATGGGACAGTGATTATGTTTAGCATTGCAAAAGTCCATTTTTTGCAGCTGATTGCGGAAAACGTTGCATGCAACGCTTGAGAAATTTTGTGGTTTTGTCACACGACGTGACTAACAAACTCACTTCGTTCGTTTGATAACATCTAGTGACAAGAACCACCCCATTTCTCAAGTTGGTGCATAAAAAAAACTATTTTTCAATTCATTTCAACATTTTTCATTATAAAATGCTAAGTAGAGAGGCGACGCGAGTTATTTGATTCGAATTTATGACCTGCCCTCAAAACTTTTCAATTCATGAATCTACTTAAAAATACCTCACCGTGACCGAAACTCTCGGCCGAAATTCGACGCACAGGTCGTTTGTTATGTGAAACGCTTGCAACCGTTTATCATCGCACACCGTGTCACAGACTGTTGGAAATAAATAGGATTCGTTGTATATTCAACCAGCACACCTTCTCCAACATCAATTTCACGCTTGTGTCACTCGACCAACGGAAAACTTGAGACTTGAGAAACGTACAACCCATTCAGAGAGCTACTCCAAAAACTTATATGTTTCCACGAGACACTATCATCTTGAACGCATCTTGACATATTGCTTACTTATCGATATGCAACATCAAAGCACCAAGTCAATTAATTGAATATTTGCTTCGTTTCCGCTTGAACATAAGACACCTAACTTTCGGGGAAAAAAATGTACCAAATTGTGAGTGGAAACAATGAAGAAAAGAGTTTAAAAGGTGACACGAAGAGAAAGCCAAAATGTTGTTCAATTAGCAAAGTGTTTGCGATAAGCATTGTGTTTTGGGAAATACTTGGAAATTGCACCGAACAAAACGGTCTATACAACGTCTGTGAGACGAAGAAGAAGAAAAGACAGGAAGTGTCGGGTAAACAAATTCTTCTTTTCAGCAAAGTACAAGAGTATCTAAAATTTTGTATAACACAATTCTCCGAAGTGAATTATTATTGGTGGTGATGGTGGTAGATAAAATCAAACCGAGGGGGTTCTCCCAACAAAGACCATCTTTTACGATGCCATATTTATATCGCCTGGATGCTGGTACAAAAAAAGGCTCTCCCATATTTGTGTATAATTTTCATGGAATAATAAAACCTCTGCGAAAATGTAATTTTAATTAAACGTAATATTGCCTGGCATGTCTTATAACGCTCTAACTGTGTTCACTTTTGGAAGAAGTAAAAGGTAGAAGGCGCGTGGGTGAAAAACTGTTCTATCGAAAATTAATAGGTAAATGAAATATTATTGGGAAAATGCTTAAAAAGATTGGAGTTGAGAGCAGAGAAAAATTGATAAAATACGACGATTGGGTACATGTGGAGTTTGACGAATTATTTTACCGAGTTTATGTCAAACAATTTCCTGTTTACCTTGATGCTAAAAATATAATTTTCCATCAAGTGAAGGGATGATTCAACGTGAAATGGAAATTGGCTCAAGCATTTTCTATAAAAACAAAAAAAAATGCTGCATGCGATTCCTGTCTTTCAGTGTCGGCTTGTACGCCATATACAAATGATTGCGAAAAGCGAAATAATGAGCTTAATATTTCAAGAAAGAACCTGACAAGAATTTTTTACGGCTCACTCGTATGAGGAGGATGCTTTTCAAACGTAATGGATTCTTAAACATTTTCTCTCTTGTGAATTTTCTTCTTGAAATTAGAAACCGGCTGAAGTACACTCAGAGAAGTCTTGAGGGTTTGCTTATTTTGTGCGGCGTTTGTGAATCATGTTTGTGGACGTGGATGGAACTATAGATTTTCAAGTTTTTTTGCAACGCGAACCTAATTTAAACTTGCACAACCGTAAGAAGTTCGAGAGCCTTCACTATAACCCAATTCGACAAATTTAACAATTTTATTCGAGGAATATTTGAGAGTCGACCTTTCAAAAGTCCATATTTTTCGAACTATTGATGATTTAAATATGATGGCAACACTGAGAAAGCGTGAGGTCATTTATGGATGACCCCCTTGAGTCTCTGAGTAGCGGAAAACCCTCAGTCCGTGAACTCACCGTCCACTGATCTCAAAAAGAAAGCTAAAGGGCCGTACACAAATGAAGCCACGCTATTTTTTTCGAGTTTTCGACCTCCTCCCCTCCCTGCAACACGCAGAAAGTGACAAATTTGACTCAATTTTATTAGAGCCATCACCTTTCACTGAACACCTTCTCTATCCTCAAGGCTTGACGTCATCTGTTTACGATCCCTAAGCTCGAATATGAGCAAAATAAATCGATACTTAACCTATTACACCAATACTGCTTTGATCAAATGAAGTAGTAGATCCGTTCAAAATACTGTTGATATGCTTGTCGCATGTAACAGTTGTGGGTCAAGGTTTCTCGCATTTATCTGGGCAACTATTTCAAAAATTCAAAAATATTTGTCATTAGATCGGTGGTTACGGTCCACGGGGTGAATGTAATAGGCAGAGCTTTTTGTCTCTATCACTAGTACATCTTTCACAACTGTATTTACCTGCAAATTGCCCACTTATAGTTATGTGAATAACATCATGTGATGTTACTTGGGATGTGTAGTCATTTATATTATAGCCCTAACTTAGAACTTCTAGCTCTGCTTTAATCAGTTTTAATGGCGGATAATGACTAGAAGTCTTAAAACGCATTACCAACTATTGCGTAACATTCCATGTTTCTGTTTCTTCTGCCAAGTTAAACTGTATACCAAAACGAAAATTGGAATTTTTACACCGAGTTAGATTATCGTTCTGATGTCACAAAAAGTACAAAACTCATGTGCACCCTTTTCTTTGACCAAGTTTTTACAGGATTTTGTACACTGAAAGTGGTGTTTCTTGTGTGTGTAGAATTGTTGATCTCACACAAGAAGCTATTTCCAACATTTGTCCCATTACAGTTAGAAAACGTTTTGTTGCAATAGTTTGGTATCACGTAGTTGACTAGTGACACATTCGAAGTTTCGCACACAATAAATACAATTTCCATCATTCGTTCCATTATTGTTAAGTGAGGTACGAAACGAGATGAGATTTTCTACCGAACTCTTCGAAGAAGACTGAATTTTCATAAATACGCCTTTTCTTCACCGAACGGTGGATGTCTTCATGGCTTTGTCATTATGTTTAAGCGGGAGCGAAGCAAATATGCAATTAATTGACTTATGTTTTAATGTTGCAGTTGCATATCGATAAATAAACAATTTGTCAAGATGCGTTCAAGATGGTGATAGAATGATAGTGTTTCGTGGAAACATATAAGTTTTTGAATAGCTCTCTGAATGGGTTGTACGTTTCTCGGTCTCAAGTTTTCCGTTGATCGAGTGACACAAGCGTGAAATTGATGTTGGAAAAGGTATGCTGGTTGAATACATAAACTTGCAGAGACCAAAATTGGAAGTTCTGACACTAAAAGTACTCTGAACTCTGAACATCAAGCAATGACTCGAGAAATTCGGCTACAGAGTCACGAATTATACCAAACGTATTGTTGAATCGAATGCACCGACAACTTCACTTTATTCAGAGTTCAGAGCGTCGCCCTACATCCGAGTCTACATTGGATTGTCTAGACTCTAGATGAATCCATAATTATAGTTTGCTCTATCGTTCAAATAGGTGATGATTAGGACCCGGAACATTGTATCTACGGCGGTTAGATATGTCGGTTATTTATCGCACACAATGTCTTGTAGATCTTAACCTCACCTCGGATCAGAAATCTTCAACTAGATCGATAGAATACTTTCATACATGCCATACCTATTTTTGTTGTTCGAATAATTTCAAGTCTTTATTATCCACCACTACCCGGATAAGGGGTATTTAGCCAAGAAAAACCACTCGGGTTAGTTAAAGTAAAGAAAATGTAAGCAAGTTCGTAAACGCATATAACCGAGGTCAATATATTCTTCGTGCTTCAAATTAAAATTTCACTTGTTTGCTGTCTCGAGCATTATAAACAGACATTCAAGTTTTTTTTCATCTGCAGAACGATTTTTCTCGTTTAAAATTTCATTTTTTTTATTGCTTTGGTTTTTCTATTTATAAACTAAGCAAAATAGAAATTTTTTTCTCTTTAGCTAGAAAGCAAACACAATTTTGATTTAATGAAAACAAATTTTATACAATTTCGCTTGCATATTCATAAACTCAGTTTTCCTTTTAAAAATACTTAAATGAAAGACGAGGATTCGCCTCGGATGCCGTATGAAAACAGAAAAAAAATATCAAAAGTGACACTTTGAATAGGTTCTGTCAATTCAAGTTCTTTCAAAAATATTACGGCGCAAAAGGTCACAGAACCCTAATGCTGAAATCAATGATTTTAAAGCCTTTAAAGTTCATGATACTAGACTGTACGATTAAATACTGCGGTCGAATAAACAGAAACGGTGAGCTGTCACGCCGCTTTGAGGTACTTCCGTAGTACCTAAGCATCAGTAGCTCAAACTAAGCCCAATTTATGGGCTCTAATTTCCTTCATTTGCATCATCTACGATCTTTTTGCGAGCAATACCGCCGGTAATATATGCGAAAAACCTCAACTGGACCTCGAAAAGAGCACTATTTCGACCATACCTCTGGATTGGCTCGACCGATTTCGCTCATCTTCGAACTTGACATCACTTTTTTGACTATATTTCAGAGGAAAAAAAGTTTATTTCACTTGATTAAGTCAAGTTATCGGGGCAGCGGACAGGCAGACATACAGGCATTTTTTTTGTTTAGATTTCGGCATCCAAAGACAGACACCCCAAAATGCTATGCACAAACTCTCAGGCCCCAACTTGAATTGTTACAAACGGCAAAACAATCCTAATAGCCCTTCGTACTTCGTACGCGGCTATAAATTCGATCTTCGATTAGCAATCACTCGAATAGAACATTTGTGTTGAAACTGTACGTCGTTTCTTTTATGTGGCTTTTGCTTGGGTCACTACAACACTTCTTCCACACTTAGACGTTGGCTATGTGTAACCAAGCGCCTTCCTTCCAACCCAAATGCTTTGACTACGTTGAGCCAAGAGCACTTATTTGAGAGATGAAAAACTTCTATTGGGGTTGTTGCCCGCCGAACAGTCGTATTTATTGTGAATAATTTGTGTGCAAAACACTGTATTTATACCCATTTGCAAGGGTAGCTTAATCCATTTTAATTCAATTGCACTCTTCGATTTACTTTAATTAGAAGAGTGAAAACACTCGCCATGTGTGTTGTTCGAGTTCTAACAATTTGTGTGACAACGTAAGTATCAAATGTGAAGACAAGTTGAACTTAGCGCTCCAATGAGTGTACCACAGAAATCTCGATCAAATCTCACTCCCGCATAAAAAATGCGTATGCAAACATAGATCTACTACTGGATTTTAGGGACAGAGATATACTCTCCGTCATTTAGCGGTTTTGTATCCCAACAACACGGCCATTGCTGAACAGTACAACGAGCTGTAAGTCCGAGTGAATGACCAACGAACGGTGGCCTACGAATCAGAAAGATTGATCGAATCTGCGCGGCTGGTGATTCCAGAAAGACTTGGAAGCTGCACAAGGAAGTGAGATTCAACCATAAACACGATTCAACAATCACGATGAATGGAGTGCCCTTGGATAACTCGGTAACATCCTGTGCATACTCTACCTTCTCAACTTAATTACCACAAAATATCCGAAATGCTAAACGCGGATGGCAAGAGCAGAAAGCCTTAAATTATCAGTATTTAAGACACCCATCTAAGTAACACAATGGTGAAGTGTTATATTACTACTCTGTTTAATTAAAAAAAAAGGAAAAATTCAAATTGATTATCTTCATCAAACAATTTTATTTTCATTTTTCGCAAGAAAAAAAATTAAACAAAAAACCCCCGTCCTCGGTTAACAATAGAGAAAAAATCGTTAACACTTCGCAATTAGAAGCAAAAAAAACCACATAATTTCCTCACAACCATTCAAAGCACAAATAATTACTACTCATTAAGAAAATTTATGCCAAAAAAACCAAAATTAATTCTTAACGACCACACACACACACATACATTCACAATATTCCCCCCCCCCCATTTATAAGTGGTGTGTATGTGTGTGTGCGTGTGCACATTATTTTATGACAAAATTTTTGGTTTTGATCAAAAGTAATTTTCTTTGAGAGAGGCTCAAGAATATTTATTAAAGAAATGAAGTTATGCACAACGCGCTAACATTTAGATGACAGTACAAGTCTGGCATTGCTGCTGGTGTTGAAAGTCTGTGAAGTTTATAAATGAAGTTAGTTTTGGTCGAATGAGTTTACATACTGTGTGGAAAATGTATGTTTATCGGGTTGATATATCGCCGTAATTGAATTATAAAATCAATTCGAAATTTTCCTTCTTTCTTTTCGACTGCTCTGGAATATTGTGATCTGAATTCCTCTCTCATGGAACTAAGATTCTGTTGATTTGGATAATAGTTTGGCCATTTTCTTAGTTGTTCGTAGTTGGTAAACTAAACTCAATTAAAATGACGTTACTGGTGGAAATAGTAAATTGAATTGCGGTTGAGAAGTTTCGATGGAAATCTCAGCATAATTTCAGAAACATTCATGTTTGATATTACTGAATGTGGGATATGTAATGCATAATAACGTGAAGCCACAAATACTGCACTGTCAAGTTAACCGCCCCATTCAAAAGCAAACTTGTCTAGACGACATTACATAGATGGAATTGTTTGGAAATTAGCTCCGAACTAAGTGCACATTCATTCATATTATATGGTGCATTTGTATATCAATGTGACGACAGTCGCTAACCCATATATTGTCACATAGCGGTGTACGCAAATGGCAATGATTATTTATTTTGAAAATTCATTCTGTACAACATTTCAGAAACTGATGAGATAGTCAGCCTATCTCTAACCTTTTCGATACACTTCCTTGTGCGACTATTCATTTTTATTACTGCTGAGAATATATGAATGGGCTAGCAGTTGGAATGTGGAACGAGTCGAGGGGTGACACATTTCTTGGAACTAAATCGTGCGGGACTAAATGGCTGGTGAATGAAGCATCAATTGTCACCTGATTTTTACTCAAAGTTTACTTTTTGTCATTCGCTTTGAACCATTTATAATAAACCAAAATCCTTCATTGACCGAATGTTAAACTCCGACATTAAATCCCAATGCTTATCAAGCAACACACTCTTAACCATTCGGCAATTGAGGCATACAATCGCATTGAACCCATTTTTCATGCGTATACAAACATAGGCTACTTGAACCATCGATATTAGAACACCTAGATATGCAATGTCAAACAGCAGCTTGAAAGAATCTTCTTGGAGGTCTGTGTGATATTCGTGTTAAGATACAACGACGACGCCGTCGTCCTACAGTAGGCGCTAAACTTATTCTGTTTCATATCACCTAATTTTCAAAGTATCACAGGACGATCGTTCCAATTCTGTGTAGATGTGTGCGTGATTTGCAAGCGCCAGATGGTTGTTCGACAATGCAACCCTCTGACTTGACAAACTTTTGTTCATTTACAGACAAATGTGTGTGTGTATTACACACTGGGTAAGGTAAAACTCACTTTTCACAGCTGGACGTTGTATGCATCTAGTGTCAAAAACCACCTCATTTCGCAACTTGTTGCATAAATAGCTTCAACATGTTGAATCACCAACAACACAGTTCGACGAAATGTAGAAATCGAAGAACTCTTTCAAATTGAAAATAGTCTAGTACCCCTTGAACAAGGGTATGCATACAGTGTGTTCTACACAGAATAAACATAACTGTTCAACGGGCAGCAAGCCCTGGTACATGTATTCATACCTCAAACAAAGCAGTCAACCAAGCAAATCAAAATCAATCAAGCAAAGCAAATCCAACCCAAATAAAGCAAGCCCGAAGTCTCCTTTTTCGAAGAATCTGATTTTAGTTGTTCAGGTTTCAATACTACGACTAACGAATAACATACATCTTTTACATCATATATCAAACAATACAAATCAATATGAAATATGAAAAATATAAGAGAAAATAAAAAACTTCCACCTGAAGAAGTTTCGATCCCATGGTTATAGTGTCTCCACGGACTAAGAATGAATATTCCGTAACGCAGTCAAAGTACCTAAAGGCACCAAGCTACACTGCAATAATTAGATATCGATGTAATCGATAAAATAAGGGCAAATAATTTTTCGATTCTATTTATGTGCAGCATTTCTCAACGGCTACATGTGTTCCTAATGTACTTGAATTTATTTGATTTCACATGTAATATGTGCAGTTTCTGACATGTATAAAGAAAGTAGAAAAATATTCTGAACGGCAGAACATCACGTTTTCTAAGGGAGCATTGAAATTGAAAATCCTTCAATAATATGTGATCGTAGTTAAAATGGAAATGACAGCGGCAAAGTGAAAATTACGACGATCAAATCCGTTTTTACAATGGTATGGAATCTAATTTTGCGTATTCAAAATGCTATTTTACTGCCTCTCCCCTGTGAAAGTTGATTATTACATAGCCATATGCCTCCTGCGAAAATCATCCATTACAACATGGTGCAAAATTTTCGGTTCTTTTCTTTCAGTAATTTTTCATGAGGCAAGCAGTAAACCAGGCTACATTGTATGCTGCTACGTAACCCATTCGGAAACAATTTTATGACAACAGCAAGTTCACTTGTGAGTCTTTGAGTAACTGTTATTCGACAAGTGTCGTTCATGGAAGTGGACAAAATAGGACAATAAAAGAGTGGAGGGGTTTTTTCAAATTGAACCCATTTAAAATAAAAATGGAATAACTGAAACGTCTAGCAGCCGAATAAGCTGCATGAGTGTCGCCATCGTGACCTGTAACGACGACCAGGACGATGTGGAATGGAACGTTATTTTCTTTTTTAATTTCCCCTTATACGTAATTGGACAAGTTTCGAAGTTTCGAAGTGTCAACAAAATCGGCAAAAAGGGGCGTAATTTATGGACGGTTCCCGATTTTAGTTTCTTTAACGAAAGCAGCCGATATTTTTAAGACGACTTCGAGATATGAGTAACGCCTATCTTCTAGCTTCGTTGAAAAACGAAAGCTGGCCAATATCACCGTTCAAAGAACAGCGGTTAGCACCGCATTGCAATGGAATGCATGGTTCCTGTTGCATGGTTTCGAGAATTTTAGCTCACGTGATTTACGAACCCTATTCAGGACTCTCACCAAATGCCGTCGGTAACAATTCTTGTTCTTTCAACGGCGGTAATAACAAAACTTTGTCGTTGTACGAGGCTAGAAGACAAGCAGTACATAAATCTCGTCTTGATCGTTTTAAAATATCGGCTGCGTACGTTAAAGAAAATTGAATTGGCAGAACCGATGACAGTTAAATACTATGACATTTAAGAAAAATAAAAAAACTTCTTAACGGGTCGAGACAGTAAGCAACACAACAACCAAAGGCCACAACATCTTTCCTTTGGCATAACCAATAAGAAAACGATGAAAGGCCATCTCTTCAATGCAGCTGGCGGTAAAATAGAATTGAGCTCTAAAGCCTTTTTGGGTGAGCTCCAGCGCCCCATGTAGCTATGGGCCTGAATTCAGCGGACGAATATCACATTCATACGAATGCGAGAAAAATGAAAATGAATGGTGCAAATAATATTAAAAATTACTGCAACCTCATCGAATTCATTTCATTCCAAAGCACTGAATGAAACAGAAAATTTTTAAGTTTCAATTGAATTCTCACTTTAACTCCATGAATTCGAAATTATGATGAAGGATTTTGCAGGTGAGTATTCTGTTAATTCTTGTATCACTTAAGTCTTAAGCGGCTGCAACGATAACTCTTCTCGTTACACTCAAGTTACATTTATCCGATTATTTTGCATTCAAGCAATAATCCAGATGTTTTCTAAATAAACAAAATCAAAATTTTTGGAGGACAAAATAGTTTTTCCCTCTTGTTTTATTGAGGCAGCATCATGTAGGAAAACTTTGTATTATTGTTAAACGAAAACTTTCGTACCATAACTCTCTGTAACACTTTGTGTGAACCGAAAAAAAAATTGTAGCAGCAGCAGCATCGTTCAGAATGCAGGTTTTCCTAACATTTTTGAAATAAAATGCATAAATTTCAACAAAAAAGTTTTCTAGTTTTCATGTAAAATTTATATCCAAAGGAAGAAGGAGGGAAAAAATGGGGAGACAGAGAAGGAAAGAAAGAAAGAAACTTGTTAGTATACATTAGGCGACGAACACTATACTTATATTCATATTCCCCAGCACTCACAAATGAATAAGATTTATGAAGAATGATGATAGTAGCAGCCACTTGACCTACGTGAAAAAACCACTACTTTGTCATGTTTATTTTCGTCATTTAAGTTTTTCGAGTGTTTATCAGCGAGTCATACCGAACACATTTGCTCTTTATGTAACAACCTTAACAACAACAACAACCATTCCCATCTTACATCCTAATGCCTTACATTGTTATTAACCTGAATGGTTTTAGGATTTATTTTTGTTTTAAGTGTCGGTGGTGGTGGTGTACACAGAGTGTCATCATTGTTCTTATATTGCAGTGTATTTCAGAATGGAATACTTATTTCTATTCGAAATGGTCTCACTCGAAAAATATATATTCAACAATGCAAAAGTTTTCCCCGACTTAATGATTCGTCCCATTACCAGTGGAGAGACATATAATAGATAGCATAGACAATATCAGCCACAGTTCGTATAAACGACTCGCACATCCATAAGATCGATTTTTGAAAGCTTTTATTTCGATTCATTGTACCACCCATGAACTCAATTATCAGGATTATGGGTGGAAATCAGTTAGTATGCATTGATGAAATCAATTTTCGTCCATGTTAATAGACTCTCTATCTATTTCACTACTATATAAGGGCTCATGCAAGACTGACGTCCGCCTTTTTCAGTGCTGCCAGTGCATTTAAATCATCAACAACTCGACAAATATGGGTTCCATAAAGTCAAATGTGGCTTCTATCTCCCTAAATATACCCCTTAACCGTGGGGTAGAACATACATTGGAGCTTATAAAATGCATCTTTGTCCAGTTATTGATGATTTAAAGGTACTGGCAGCACTCAGAAAAGTGGACTTCATTCTTGCATGACCCCATGTCCCTAATTGTGTGGTCTATTGAGAGAGAAAGAACCCACATTCGGCTCTATAAAATGCATCTTTGTCGAATTATTGATGATTTCAATGTACTGGCAGCACTGAAAAAGGTGGACGTCAGTCTTGCTTGACCCCTCGCATACGAAAACAAAAGAATGCAACGTGTGGGTCTGACGATGGCTTTCATAAACTTTAGGATTCCTTCCTTAATCTTTTTGGGGTAAAAAAATATTTTCGCCATCGCCATAAGCCATGAGCAAACTTGAAAATTTTTTAATGTGACGCTAAGCCTATAGGTGAATAAGCACATTTTCCACAACTCAATAAACATAATTCGAATAAAGTGGGTACTAGAAAGAAATCGGTTTTTTTTTTGGTATCAAAATGAGTAGACCGTTTTTTTGGTTAAGATGCTTTTTTCTGTTATACAGCAGCAACACTGTGGAAAAAGGACAATGTGTTTAAATTTGAATGAAAAAGTTTTGTTTGTTTAGATCGTTACTTTGGGTAAATAATAAAATGGAAGAAAAAATCAGAAATAGATTTAATATTCTATTCCGAAATGGGTCCACTATAGGTATAACATGTACCCGTCGTCGTTTTGCGGCTTAAATACGACATCACAATCAATTTTTAAAATTGATTGCGTGAGTACGCGCTCAAAAACCCAAGAAGTTAACTTTAATTGGAAAATATAAATTTTCGAAACTTTTATTTTCGGAATGGAAACACACAGCATATTGAAAAGTGAAACATTCTTCTTCTTTTTTTTGGCTGTACACAGTGTTCTGCCTGTGTACGGCTAAAACGAAAACGGATATTAATGTCGCATATAATATAAAAATGGGGTTGATATATCATTCCGTCTGTTCGAATGGAATGATTATTAGGTATAATCGCCTTGAAAACGAAAAGAAAAACTTTTAAATTTAAGCTAACTACCTAGACACACAGAATAAAATTATATTTTCATATTGATCTACACGATCCATCTCTGACAGTCACTCCATGACCTATGATTCCCACTTAAAGTTTTAATGGCCGTCCGTAGGTACATTCTGTGAACTTTTAACCGCAGAAATTCTCACGGAATATTTATCGTTTGACAAAGATATTAATCGAATCAGCGTTGCTGAGTATTTCAAGTGAAACGAAAAATATTTTCGAGGTCTACTTAGCTGGAACGTCCAGAATACACATTTTGAAAACTAGATTTGAAATAGTTATTTGGATCATAAGGGACGAAAAGAAAAAAATTCAACCGTGTGCGAGAGTTGCTGTCCGCGCCGAAGGCAAGGACTGCAATAACACAGGTTGAATTTATTTTCTTCGTCCCTTGTGATCCACATAATTTTGCATCACGA
>JANTFA010181746.1:0-18565 GCA_026413405.1 Phytosciara flavipes
TATGCACTCTCAATGGCTCATGAATATAAATACAATAATCTGGAAATTATTTGGGTTATTTTTAGACTGCTGTAGATTATATTTTGATATAATTTGGTAAATGTCTTCAGATTTAAAAATTGAAAGAAAGAAAAAACTCAGTCGGAAAGAATGATTAAATAAAGAATAGGAAAGCGAAGGAAAGCCGTATGTTTGGAATTGTCGTTTTGGTGATTTAATATCAACAAAATTGATAAATGCATTGACAATGCATAATGTGAATAGTATTAACTGAATACACGAATTACACACGAAACCGCTGCACAGAGCATGTGGCATTGGAATTCAAGTTCCAAATACAGTCTGGATCTGTTAATAACACTAACACGCTTGGTTAAAGGATTGCATTGGGTGCAGTTGATCTCCGAGTCGAAACTTGAATATGTCATATTCCTCCCTGTTCCTCCAGCTTGTTGGCTGGCTGGAGGAAAAGGGCGCTGGAACATTACATTGAGCCGATCATTCTTTCATCAAGAAACTATTTGATTGACCATTAATTCGATCAATACATTGAGCCACTATAGTCAATCGGTCAAATTAGAACTTGACCTGTGGAAGGACTCCAATTTAGAATTATGTGTTGGAAGTTATAATTTAGCAATTCGAGATTCTGTTTATTCTACTTAATCCTGGGGACGGGTGGCTCAGTTAGTTACACACTGTACTTCCACCGAAAAGGCGATCCTGGTGTAGACATTGCGAGGATTTTTAGTCCGGTACGAAGGATTGTTATGCCGTTTGTAACAATTCGAGTTGGGGCCTGGGAGTCTGTGCATAGCATTTTGGGGTATCTATAGATGCCGAATCTAAAATTTAAAAAATATCTGTCTGTCCGTCTGTCACCCCGATAACTTGAGTAAATCAAATGCTATCTCAATAAACTTTTCTCCCCTGAAAGATAGTTAATAAAGTGAGGTCAAATTAGAAGATGAGCGAAATCGGTCGAGCCGATCCAGAGATATGGTCGAAACAGTGCTTTTTTCGAGGTACAGTTGAGGTTTCTCGCATATATTACCGGCGGTATTGCTCGCAGAAAGGTCGTAGATGATGCAAATGAGGTGTTTTGATTACACCAATCCAGGAAAGAAAAGTTCGGATATTTTTCTCGGAAGTTAGAGTCCAAAGAGTGGGCTTAATTTGAGCTACTCGGCCGTACATTGAAGGTAGAGTTGATATCTCGAGTAAGTCTCATCCGCTTTGCATGATTTTTTTTGTTTGAAAGGTAATGACGACCGTAAAGTGGTGGAACTCTTTTAGGTGACCTAGGAAAATGGCTAAAGAGGCTTGCCAGTCGAACTGTGTGCTTTTCCAAAAATTTTACTTTGCTGATTCTTATACTCCTGCGTTGCGTGCGTTAGACATTAGGACAAAGAACGATTAGGGTTCACTAATAGTTTTCAGAAAAATTAGTGGCTCGATAAGAAAATTCGTCGCAGCGTAAAAGGCTGCTAGAGCGCAAATGCATTCCAAATCGATGACCCGGTGACATATTTTGACTTCGAATTGAATTACTCGGAACCATTTTAATTTTGGCGTTGCTTTAGTGGCGCTAATGCAACCTGCCTCTTACATTTATGCAAAATCTGCTACTTCATTAGTTTTCATAAAGAAGTCGCAGCATTCGTATGCAATGCAAAAAAAGTCCGAAAAATTAAATTAAAAACGATCATCGTCAAATCAAATTTCAATTTGCTCTCCCCTTTACAAAAGCTGACACAAAAATTACACTTTTCCTTCTCAAAAACGGACGCATCGACTTAAATCATCCATAAGCCAACAGTTGTTTTCAACAGGCAGGACGAAATTGTCAACTCATTAAAATTTGTATTTGAATTATTCATGAATCAGAGATTAGGCAAATAAATTCAGTTCATAAAAACTGTTACTACAATCAGTTCTTCCTAATGCTAGTTTATGCTAGTCAAATCGTATGAATGCTTTGAACTGAAAAAACAAATTCACTTTTTATATCAAAAGATGTAACGGATTCACCATATGGCATTGGAAATTTCAATTTAAAATTATTAGGGAGTTGATTCTCTGTTATATAAATGAAATGTGGTTGTGCTTTTTGTTACAATGAAATGTGTAAGGAAAAGGAATATCACTATTCAGTGTCCGTGTATGTGCTGAGCTGTGTTTCGTTTCATTTGTTGTTCAGAGAAATCGTTTCGCATAAAACATCGGATAAAACGGTGGACGACTCAACGACATATTGCAATAAATTTACAAATAATTTTTGCGGTCATTTATCGTACGGGTAACTTACTAACTAAATTAATGCTGTTCCTGGCTGGTATATTGATCGATTTCTCTACTCGGGTTAACTTTTAGTTAAGTCACGCTAAAGTTGAAGACAAACGAGCGTTGATAGGATCAACACTCATGCGGCGTTTTCCATTGTTCAGCTTGTGGAGAATATCCGATTGCAATAGCAACCGGAGCGTAACTGTTGTTCTCAGCAACTGAAAATTGCTCGTGTGCCTTCGGCATAAAAATCGCTTTCGTTCAAGCTCACAAGGTATTTTCAAATATCTCCAGAAATTTTGTAGACTTTCATGAGAGAAGTGAAGCGGGTTGTAATTTGTTTATGGACTGGCTCGAAAAAGCCCATCGGGGCTTCATGCAAATTCTATTTAGGATTTTTCTTCAATGTTTAGCGTGAAACGAACCGACTTACAGCGCTCAAGTGACCGAAAAATTCCGAGTAGTTGGAAATCACTGTTTCAATTTTGAGGCTGTTTTTGCTGTTTCACAAGAAACCGCATCGGTTTCTTCGGCAAATCAGAGTTTTCGCAGTAAGTTCACGTTAAGCATGTGGTCGAGACTCACCAACCCGCACATATTCCCGTGGTCTTTCATGGCTAAATACATCTTATCGAGAGGTTTACATTTTGGGATTATATTCCGTACACAAAATTCAATGCATCAATCTTGTCATTATTATGTGTACGAGAGTACGAGGCAATACAGCTGGCAATACATGGGAAAAACTACAACTGGACATCGAAAGCAGCTCTATTTCGACCATATCTCTAGATCGGCTCGATACATTTCGCTAATCTTCGAACTTGACCTGACTTTCTTGATTACCTTTCAGAAAAAGAAAGTTTATTGAGAATTAGATTTACCCAAGTTATCGACGTGACGGACAGACATTTTTTAAATTTTAGATTCGGCATCTATAGGCGCCCCAAAATGCTATGCACACACTCCCAGGGCCCAACTCGAATTGTTACAAACGACATAACAATCCTTTTAGCCCCTTCGTACTTCACACGGTGCTTAACATTTCTCAGCTTGAGGGACTGCACTATGGCCATTGCATGTAGACCTCCGGGAGCCATATCTCCTAAAAATACCTGCGAACCACCATTTTTCGCATCGTCATTTTCGTTTCAGTTATCTTAAAACCAATTATCTTTGCATTCAAACGACAATATACTTCAAAAACCAATATCTCGGCCAAATTTTAATGAGAATTCGGCTGGGTTGAGGCTGTACGGATGCCTATATTTCGAGAAAATCAAGTTTTGGGCATTCCCTTGTCCCTACATTTAGTTTTTACTTTTATTTATTTTTTGTAGTATAGGACTTGCGTCACAGCGACGGCGCCTACACTAACGCGACGCCCTCGTTTTCTCAGCATAGAAAATTTACTGCATACATTTGAGCACAGATTTATAATTTCGAAATTTTATTGACAGGTCGATGTAACTCAATGAATCGGCTAATAATTTCACTTACTTTTTCCGGTTCCGTTAAATGAACGTGATGGTCTCCATCCACCCCATGCACTTTGAATGACGGATTTGAATCTTTCATCGTTCGCAAAATTTCATCCATATAGTCCCATTGAGCATTAAAGCCGCATTGCAGTGCTTTTATGTAACAATATGGAACAGAAATACTTGCAGCCATTTCAACGAGCGCTTCCTTGGTCATTGGGAAGAAGTTAATTCTCGTTTTTATGCGATTGTCTCGTACGAAAAAGTATTTGTCCGGATTGAATTTGGACTCCTTGATTCCGCGTTGCAGTAAATACGGCAATGATTCTCTGGTGTAGCTGCTGAACGTTCCAGACAGAAGTTTTTGTATAGCTTCCTCGTAGCTGTAACTCGGAGGTTCTGTGCCGACGATATTTCGCTTGTCCGAAACTAAAATGTCGTTGAGCCCGTTACGATAGACGTCCAACAATAAATTCTTGTTCGTTGGAAACGGTACTAACGCGTCTATGGCTACAACCATGTCACATTCGTTACCGTAGCAAAAGGCATAAGTGTAACTAATCAACGCTCCCATAGAGTGCCCAATTAGCGATATTTTGTCCCACTTAAATTGCTTGTAAATCATTCGAAGTACGTAAATGTAATTGATATTACTGTAAACCATTCCGTGTGGTAGATGGCTTGATCGTCCATGGCCGGGTAAATCAATCGCAAGGTAACTCAAATGTCTCGGTAGTAATGGGATTAACGGATCAAAGGTCCCAGCGTTGTCCTGGAAATATCAAGAAACAAGTGTCTGAGTATTGTTGGGCATTCAACCTTGAGAAAATTGCAGAGGTCTTCTTTCTCGTTATTGATAACAGATAACTAGCCGGCTCTAGAACTCTAGACTCACCTGCCATCCATGAAGCATTACGATCGGTCGAATTTGACGGGAACCCCACCATTTTGCAGCTACATGTCCCCACGGTACTTTTATGGTAATTTCTTCAACCTTTTGAAAACGGAATGAAGGAAAGGTTCTCACAATAAGTTCACTGAAAATTTATATTTTTGTCACCTCAATGATGTGCTCCATTCTAGTAACAAAAAGAAAATCGCTTAACACTTACGACAAGGTGTTCTTGCTGAGCGTAAAAGTGTATACAATCAGTGTACGTTTTTCAAATCGCTTAGACCAGTTTCTGTTATCTTAAAATTATCGCAATGCGAGTAAACGGAATACAGATAAGCTTTCCGAAGTAGTACGAATCGAACGTAGTTAAATGAAGCTAAAATATTAGGACGTAGCAGACGCTGCGACGTTAAGCCCCGTACTCTAAGCCGTATATTTGCTCATTTACTCTAACGGCTTAAAACAATAAACGTTGCTCCACCGACCGTTCGGAATTTCATGTGTCAGAAACGGTACACTAGGGCTTATCCATAAATTCCGTCCTCTTTGAAGTGGGGAGGTGGGTACATGAAAGTGTGACTTACGTGTTATAATGAAGTATAGCAACAGTGTGGACAAGGGGGTGGGGGGTCTGAAAATCTATTCGAAGCTAGGACAGGATTAATGGATGGTCCCTGTAGATCTATTAGGCCCAGTGCTTCGTACTTCGTATAACTTAACCAATCTCAAACAAATTTGAAATGAATTTCTTTGTAAATCATGACTGACATAAAACAGACAGCGCCTTATTAGCCTAATGACTTATATGTGAAATGAAATTACGTTGTCCAATCTTATCTAATCTTTAATCTGAGATGAAGAAGCAGTTTGTTTTGCGTTGTATTACGTTGATACGCCGACATCATCCGACTCACAAGTCACAAACCAATCAAAATTTACTTCTACGACGAATGGAAAAGTTACAAGAAATTATACGTTTTGCGCAGGTCATGCATCATTGAATGATTCAGTGGATGGAATTTAATTGATACATTTGTCATTCATACTTTGATAAAGTGATAAATTTTGCTTTAAAAGTCGATCTCATTCACAAGTTGTGAATCGCAAGGTAGTTTTGGTTGCACAATAGATGCATATGTATGCTTTTAGGCGTATTGAGTGTTGCGGAGAATAATCATGGGCGCCCTTGGCGCAAGTCCCAATTCTAGAAGAAACTTTAGAAAAAAACTTTTGTCATAGAGTTTGGCAATAAAACAAAAAAATTTGAAATTCTCCAATTCGGCTCTTCTGGCTCCAAGATTAAGAAAAAACTATTCGTAGAACTACAGAGATGTATCGCACGTCCAAATCGGTAGTCAGTAATCCGAAAACAAATTTTTCAATTTCGGTTCGCAGATATCGAATGCTTTAAAAATATGACCTACGGGGAGCCAAAGGAATATTTTGATACGTCGTAGGGAATGTTCTCAAACAGGGAGGAACCACATTCCCGGAAAAAAGTTGGTTCGGAGAAGTTGGGGCTTTATTAGTCAAATTATAATAGCACCAATTACTTCTCAGATTTGTGTTCTACAGCTTTGGTTACGCAGGCATTGTTTTAGTCTTTTTTATAGGCAACAACCTTTCTAAAGAGAATTGTCTTTCCATCTCATCGTTTGTGTGTAGCAGAGGGAAAACTAGTGATTTTTGAACCAAATTTCGAGTGTTTTTTCTGTGTTTGAATCTGAGGAAAAAAAGTTTTCGTAAACCGACGTGAATGAGTTTTCGGCTATAGCTCGGATCGAATGGACTAGCAATACACCAAAGAATTCATCAAAATGGGAGCAATTTCGACAACTTACAGCGCTCCAAGTGATCCATTGACCTACTCCAACGCATAGGGATCGGGGTCGATTTGAGTGCATTTTAGTCGAAAAGTGTTGGCTTCTTTGGTGAAATTGTAGGGTTTTATGATAGGATCAGTCGAAATATATGAAAAATGTCGAGCACTTGAAAATCAAGAGTTCAATTATGGCTTTGCGGCTATGTTTGTGTTTCGAAGGATAGAGCATCCGTTTCTTCGGCAAAGTCTTAGATTTTTGACATTGAGGTGAATTAGAATATGCGAAAATTTTCGGGCAGTTCAAAAAGTGGTTTCAAGGTTGTCGGTTCGGGACAGTATAAACCTTTTCAATATACAACCTCGGTCGTGTAAACGATAGGCAAGGAGAAGTCACTGCATCCTATAGAAAATAGTTCATACAAGGACTGACGTCGTAGGTCGTAGCTGCAAAACTTCTGTTAGGAAGTCTAAGCAATCCAAATGAGAATCTTTCAGTCACTCACTTTCATTAAGTATGGTTCCTTTTTAGTCAAATACAAGCATCCTGCTTTGAAATTGTCGAAGATCATTTTTTTTCGTACCATTTTTGTATAGCTATGAATACACAACTAACCAACCGCAACACATTCCATAGCCAGTCACCACTAGTAGCATTCCTTTAATTTATTTAATGTGTTTTGGCGAATTAGGCACTCACTTAATAAAATCAAAGCAAAAGTGTTGCGTTGAATGGGCGCTCTATTTCTTAAACAATTTCATATCGTTGTCATCAGTTATGTGTACATTGCATGCAACGTTATGAGCACTACACTCAGTGTGTATTATATTATCTGAATTATGTCGTTCAGTCGGATTAAACAAAGCAATTTATTCAGAAAATTTAATAGAAAACGACAAGCTATCGTTTATCATTTCGAAGAGGAAGAAACGAACAGAGTAGAAGAACTGTGTGATGCGATTGTTAATTTCACATTTTACCACAAGAAAATAGAGACCAAAAAGGTCTCTCAGACCGGGACAGCCTTGCAGCCAGAGTGTCCAGAGTTGTACTATATACATCTGCTCTCGTTGATAATGACAAAAAATAAATGAAATCCTCCGGCAAACCCGGTCTTTTATATAGCGTAATCGTGATATTGAAGTAAAAGATTTGAAATCAATAATTTTAAAATGGTTCGATCAAAGGACGTAATAGATCACTCTTTACTAATACTGACGATATGCTTGCCGTCTGTGTCAGTTTAAGAAAACTGAATTTTGGAAAATGTGTTGCCAGTCTGGTCTTTCAGCTTTCATTTGAGTGTTCTAGAATAATTTAAATACTTACTTTACTTTATCGAAGGTACAGCCACTCATGGGCTTTTGCCCAAACGGTTCTAACGATGCCTTCTTTCGCTATTCTTTGCCAAATCCTTATTCTCAGCGCCTGAAAATCTGATTCGACGCCATCTATTCATCTCATTTTCGAGAGTCCTGTTTCTCTTCGCTCTTCTGGATCATTTCAGAATAACATTTAGGGAGCACCGTTCTTATCCAAGATCCTAGATGCCTCAACCGTTGGACTTTCATCACTGCCACTATATCCGGCTCACCACCAAAATCTCGTTTCAATTTAAAGTTGTATCGTCACCGCCAATTTTCGTCTTTGCACATTATTCTAAATGGTTCGAAGCATTTTTCGCTCAAACGTGAGGCGCAACTGTTCATCACTTTTTTTCACATCCAAGATTCGCATCCATAGTGTAAACTTTGAGTGTAAATGCTTAATTAGACCGTAATTGACACCGTAAGTGCACTTCAGATTCAAAAGGTAACGCAAAATTCTTTGTTTTGACGCACAGTTTGCATATGCTACCACCATAAATCGACAAAAAATGTGTTAGATGTTCAATAGTCATTTGTGTACCGAACGAAGTGAGGGCGACAAGCGAAAATGCCTTAAATCAATCGTCCAAAGCAGCTACACATGTGAGTTCTCATGCGAGGGACCGAAAACCCGAAATAAATTCAAAAATTGCCTTCATTTTCGGCCCCGAAGCATGAAAACATTTTTGTCGCACCTACGGCGTGAATAACGTCTGTTTGCAGCCAGGATTTGCCTTTGAATTTCAGACGTATTATCACCATCCGACCAAAGCAAGATAAATGAAGTCATCAACTAAATCTAGGTTGCACTTTTCAATGTTTATCACGTTTGATTGATTACCGTGTTTAACTCTTCGCTTCTCAGGGAAATGAAATGTTGGTACGCATGCGGCTAGATCTAGATAAAAGAAACATGCATGTTATTGTGAATGAGAATCGGTTCCTACGGCAGAGAATGAAACGAATGTTGTATAAAATTTTCTCAAACTCTTTCACCTGGGAACCAACTGTTATTCACACGTTCCTTTTATCTAGCCGCAGGCGTACCAATTCCTCTGCTCAGATTTGTGTAAGTGTATACTGCTGCTACATGTGTACTTATATGCGACGCATCTACAATGCCCAGAACTTGAAATGTTCCATTTATCAGCGTTTTGTTGTTTTGGATGCCAGAACGTCTCATTGTAATTTCCCAAGCCAGATTGATGAGTGAGCAAGACAGATCGCCATCCTGCTTCCACCCTTTCTTTACCGCAAAAACATCAGACAAGTCATCTTCCACCTAAATGCACCTAAAAATGATATGTTGGGACTCGAAATTTTCTCACCATCTCTCATCATCTTCGGAGACGAGGCAGGAAAAACAGGATATCACTGTTTTCACATCTTTAACAACATCCTAGCATTTGACTCTAATCACTTATAGCTAAAGTATCTTGAACCCATATCAATTGTAAACGTTTTGGTCTAAATATTTTTCTACGCGATAATTAGTAGACAAACGTTGTCTGTATTGCTAAAAGATCTAATTGAATATTTTACGTCAATAATGACGAATTGGAGATGTGCTGGAAAATTTTCATGGTTAACATCAACAGAGTGAAACGTTCGCCAAACCCTGAAAAACAATTTGCGTGTTCGTGCCTCAAATGGATGTACATATGTTTCAGTTTCTGAAGAAGTGGTTTAATGAAAAAATTGACTCCGTTTGTAATCAACAAAACAATAATAAACATAAGAGTACATTGTATACCCACTATGCCTGGCTGATGGGATATCTTATAACGAAACATATGTGTTCAGTGTATAGCAAAAGGCACAGATTATTTTCAATTTCAAATTAAATGCGTTATGGTTGGAAATAAAACTAACGAAATTCTTATCTCTGCGCCAGTACTGAAATTGAATCAGTGTTAGTTTGAACCTAATTGAGTTAAGATTCTCGTAGTATATTCTCCTGCAAACAGCAACATGGTAGCGCAAAGCAATTGGTATTTTGTGGTCATTTTATTGATAGTCAGTGCTTCGCTCATCGAATCGAAAAGAGGCTTCAGTATTGGTAGGAGCCGTAAAAAAGTGGTCAATCCCAATATTCGACGCAATGGCCATCAACAGCCGGTACCAGATCACGTTCCAAAAGCCACAAAGTCAGTCGCAACGAATCAAGCTCAACCTCCAGTCGGTCCACCGCCAGCTTATCCAGGCTTAGGACATAATGCGGCACCACCAAACGGAGCGCCACCGGCCTATTCATCAAATCAGGGAATGCCACCAAGCTACTCAGCAAGTGCAAACTCGTATTCGAATATTGGAAGAATACCGCCACGAGGCTCCCCCCAATCAGGTTTCCCGGATGGGACATCATTTCATGGCATTGGTTACGGTCATCATTCTTATGGTGGACCGTCACACACCTCTGGACTATATGCGAACAATGGTATGGGAATGGGTGGATACAGCGGTGTAGGAACATACGGTTCTAGTTACGGTCACGGTTCGAGTCCGTTCAGTTTCGGTAATATTTTAACCGGCCTGGCTTTATGGAACGTGGCTAGAGGATTCAATTCGTATCATCGTCCACAACACGTTTACATCCATGACAATAGAGAAGTGGGCAATCAAAAGCCAGTGGAAGGGTCTGGTGATGTTTCATATTCTACTCAAGTGACGGAACAAGCTGTTGGACCGGTGGTTGGGCCTAGTGAGGTATCGCCTACGGATTCAACTGTTAATGAAGAGATGGATTTTGTCACATATCATCCATCTTTATTGACTTATGCAGCACACATTGGCTACCAACCGGATTCGGTTCATTATTTTAACGATAATACAGGAAGCACTTATACCGAAGCAGATGACATTCTACAGAGCACAACATACGTAGACGAAGAATCATCAGAATTTTCGACAGAAGTCCCGATAGACACATCAATGGAAGATTGGGTTGATTAAATGTTATAAAGTTGAGTTAAAGAAATAATGGGCGGAGGTGGAAATTTAAATTTTGATGTGGTAAAGCACCTTATTAAATTGGTTTATGAAATCAACACGACATGGAAATAACACCAATAAAAATCTAAATTGACACGCAGTCAAAAACGTTTAACAAAATGAAATCTAATTTCGTCCATGTCGGATAGTATTAAGATAATTTCCACAAATTCTTTGTAAATTTAGTGACGCGAATCGAACTAAAAAGTGTGCTACGACTCAACATTACAATCCAGTGCAAACATCGTAGTCTTAATAATATCAATAGAATGAAACCAAAGACTAATTTCAATAACAAAGATTAGTGTAAAGCAGAGCTCTACTTGTGCCTTCATCAAATTAAAGTGAAATCTTTGACTTAAAATACATGTTAGGAGTAAGTCGACCTTTTGTTTTTGTGTTTTCTTTATTTTAATAAATGCGAAAGTTGAATCGCCGAAATGATTGTGCTGTTGACCATGGTCAACATGTTTTTAACAAATTGTTGATAAAGCCACCGGATATAATGGAATGGAAAGAAAATGTTTTCGTACAATATCAAAGTATGTTCATCAAGTGTAGTGAAAAGAATTTGTGGTGAGATAACAATTTTTAGCATGCAATCTAACCAAAGCGATTGCATAAAATAGTAGTTTGAATGCTTAGGGGCGAAAGTAAAAAAATTCAACTGTGTGCGAAGGTTGCAGCCTGAACGAAGTGAGGGCGGCATTTGCACAGGTTGAATTTTTTTCTGCAACGGCCCTGTGAAAAGTGAACTTTTTCATGCATCATTTGGGTTATTTATGAAGCGTCTTTTTATGGCTGCTGCGAGAGAAGTTACTTTTCGCCACTAGTGACAAAAAAGTATCACTTTTCGCAACTTGTTGCATAAATTACTATATTTTTGCACCGTGGCATTCATGCTCTTTTTTTATACCAACATCGAAATTTGATACGTATCGCAAAATGCAAGCACCAAATTTGCGAAAAAAACAAAATATTGCCTCACTTCGTTCGGGCTACAACTCGCGAAAATGCCTAAAATCAACCGTTCACACCAGATACGTAAATAACCATTTTGTTCAGGAAACTTGATTTTCCGAAAACACGTTAGAAATCCACCTCTTCTGCGTGTGAAAATGAAAGAAAGCAGTCAGAGGACTAAATAGCTTTTTTGCTAACTCATGCCAATGGAAATTGTGTGCAATAGATGTGAAAATTGTCAACCCGGTACGAAGCGCAAAATTCCAGTTTTGGCACAAGTTAGCGAAAAGATGTTATGCGCTGTAGCAATTTTACAAATTGATCGAGTGCATATTTACGCACGCAAAATTAATTCATGCACATTACTGTAGACAGCAGTATATAAAAAAGCCTACTGTAGTGCGCTTAAATTCATTTTGCAAGCGTAAACATAAGATCTTGTTCATAAAATTTGTCTAAATTGGAATTTAGTCAATCTCGACTTCGCCTCGGATTTCCATTTTGGCATATGTTATGTAAATAGCTAGTGAAGTCAAGGAAGAAATAATTGGCAAGGTACAGGTCAGGTTCAGGTAATTTTTAAACCTGACCTGAAATAGGGAACGCCAGGACCAGATCTCAGATCTGATCTCTAAAGTAAAAAATTATTTATTCGAAAATATCAGGTAACTTATCAACCTGCCAGGTTGATTCAGCTTTTTCTTTGGATACATTCACGTCATGTCAGTTAAGATATTTTTCTGTTCGAATGGTGTGTGTATTACACACTGTATTGTTGAATGCCCTGTTAAGTTGAAACAACGTATCACATTGTTACGTTAGCTTTCAGTAGCTTTCGAAAGCTTTTAAGAGCTTTGAGCTTCTTTTGTATTCCAATGTAAAAGTGGAAATAATCAATGGAATACAAAAGAAGCTCAAATCTCTTGAAAGCTTTCGAAAGCTCCTGAAAGCTAACGCAAATATGCGATACGTTGTTTCAACTTAACAGGACAAAATACGTCGAAAGCTCTAGATTTTGAAAATCACAGGGGCTGACAGGGCCGATACCAAAAACGGTTTGACCCGACGTTAACTTTTCGTGACTTGTAATTGCCGGAGTCAAATGACTTCTATAGTGACTTACAATCACTTTCATGACCTAGCATGACTTTCTTCGGGGTTTTCGAATTCCTATGAATAAGAGGATTGTTCATGTTCAGGTGATTTAACAAATATTTCGAAATTTAATTGATTACTTAAAAGGTCGCTAAGTCATTAATTCAATTTTTCGAACGATTTTTTTTCCAAAGGCTCATCTACTTTCCATAATAGACATGCTGCATGCTGGAAATGGACATGCTGGAAATATTTGGTTATTATTATTCATGTCCTAAAACCCTTAAATTCAAAGTCCTACACCTCTCCTGCGATATTTATTATTTTAAATCAGACAGGTCCCAGCTTCAACACTTCGGATGACGTCACGGTGTAGTCACCGAGAATCCTGCGTCTTAGTTGAAGAAATTTAGGACAGTCACATATAACATGAATGCCCGTTTCATCCTCTAAGCCGCAGGAACACTCAGACGTACCTGAAAGCCTCATCTTCCTAAGGTGCCTGTTCAAGCCACAGTGCCCCGTTATCGCTCCGACTACTCTAGCAATGCGATTCCGGTCCATGCTGATCAGTTCCCTGGACCATTTACCGTTCGGTTCGGGAAGGAAAAATTTCGTATGTTTTCCTCCTTCATGGCCTCTCCATCGCTCGGAGTGCCTGACCCTCGTCCAATCCTTTAGCTCACTCACGCATAACGATTGAGGTATTGGGATTTGTGGACTGGGTCCGCACGCTGGCGTAGAAGCAGGGCCTATTATTTGTGAAAATTTGTGAAAATTTTCTAAATTTGTGAAACTTTGCAAAATTTGCGAAAATTTTCGAAATTTGTGAAAATTTGCAAAATTTGAGAAAATTTGTGAAAATTGAGAAAATTTGCTAAAACTAAAAGTAAAACTAAAAATGTTCTTCAAAAATATTATTATTCGTTTAATAGGAAAAAAGCTCTTTAGCAAAACCAAACCACAAACAGTTTGTGACAAAGTATTAAAAAATGAAAATATTTTCTAATCGAAAGTTTTTTTAAAACTGTTTTCTTATACTACGACTACGGTTGTTTGGAATAGACGCCTCTTTAAATACTCCTTTGAACCACTCTTGCTGACGTGCTTTAATTTCCATCTTTTGTCGCCGATGGCGTGTTCTCATCCAGTATTCGACAGCAGCAGTAGGGTCATAATCATCCAAAGTTCCCATGTTCATGTTAATGTGCAAATTATTGGACAACGTCTCTGGCGATAAAGATTTACGGTCTGGAGTTTTGAACTTGTTGTAAACATCTGAATCAATATTTATTCCAATTATTCATTTATATTTAGTTGATGATTGCTTAAGAATTACTTATTAATCGTTCTACGTCTGCGCTGTGTGGTTTGGTTGCTAAACACCTTGCTAAAGCACATTTAACAATGCTGAACTGGTCTGGACATTTGGTGATCAATACTTGTAATACGTCAAGTGCTGTCAAGCACTTCATCGGTCTTAAGAGTTCTGCGGCCTGATAATACTCCGATAAAAAAAGCCCCTCGTCAAAATCACGTAGCATGACTGCATGACAAGTTTTAAGCTCATGTTCAGTGGCGGATGCAGATATATTGACTAACGGTTTTATCGCTGTTTGAATGGAATCATCGATCCTGAAGCGTAGTTTCAAATGTTGTGTCAATGAATTGATTATTTGTTTCCTTTTCATGTTTGTGAAGGCTTTTGATCGTGTGCGGTACCCACGAGCCCGGTTTATGGTTAGAGTATTGTCATAAAATCTTGTAGCATGTGCTGCTGTTACAACTTGTGATAAGAACAAATCTTCCCATCCTCCTTCAACTGGTGCGCTCTCACACGCTTCCAATCGATCCAATAACTTTTGTTTAATATTAATTAGATCAATTATGCTTATATGATTTGACTGACACATTTTTTGATATGTTTTCAATATTTCCAAAACATCAGTTACAAACGTAAGAAGATGCAGTCTGTCATATGATAACCATTCATTCAAAAGTCGGTCAAGACGCTCAGCCCGGAAATAAAAAATTGACGCTCGCCAGTTACGAAGGACCATGTTGAATAAGTTATATAGATATTCAGACCAACGAACCTCGAAATACTTCGGATACTGTAGAGGTGTGGTTAACCTATTACTATGCGCAGCAAGATGCAGCTTTCGTGTTCGAACTGCAGATTGTCGAAAACAGGCCGATAATTTTCGGCATGCCGTAATAAGATCTGTGAGAATACCGATTTTACAAACAGACTTCCATGCTAAATTGATGCGATGAGCTATGCACCAAATCGAAAATAAAGGTATGGCACTACCACTCAACCGTCTCTCTTCCATTAATTTTGTGCATAGGCCGTTGATGTGACCCATGTTCATGTTTTCTCCGTCTGTCACGACTGATGTCATTAACAAGAAAAACTCGTCCCAAGGAATCAGAGTAGTGACAATATCTTTCAAACATTGTAAGTAACAATCAGTTGAACTGGCATTCGGAATTTGTTTCGGAACTCCGAATCCAATGAAAACAGTCTTAAGGGTACCATCTTCTTGAACTATTTGCGCCATGACGTAAACGTTATGCTGTTGAGACCTATCGACCGACCCATCCAGTCGGAGAGAAATAGCTAACGAACGTCTAATCGTTGATTTGATATTTTCAACGTCAGACTTTACTATGGCATCGAGGAATTCTGCATGGTTGTTTGGCGTCAAGTAATCAAAATTAAGATGTTCTGGCCTTGTGTTTCGCTTGAATGCATCGCCTATTTCACAAGCAATTTGTCTCGACGGCCATGACCATACGCTCAGTGAGGTTCGTTTAGCGTCATTAAAAACATTTATCATGTAAGATCCAACTAGGGTGTAAAGAGTGACCTGACCATCAGTTGAAGAGCCTGTAATTCGTCCATTCATTTAAAAAAAATCCCAGACTATTTCGAAAAGGATGGCTACCTTGGGCTGATGTTGTGTCAGGAATTGTTACTTCATCTTTATGGTACATACTTGCACAGACATCAGCAAGAGATTTGAATATTCGAATTTGTCCACTGACGAAACGAAAATCGCTTTGATTGTCGCAAAAATCTCCCAAATATTGGTTCACTTCATCTTCGTTATCTAACATTTTTGATTTGAACTTTTCACGCATAAATTTTTCCATTTCAATTAAGGAGTTTGCATCAAATCGACTTAGAGAATATACATTGTCATAGCCATGAAAAATCAATATTTTCACAGTATACACAGGAATCTTAAGGCCAATGAACAATTCTAAATAGCGAAAAAATTCTAAACCATCGCTGGTCTTTAATTGAATAATCGACATTGTAACAACTAAGTTTCTATCTACAAACTGGATACCATGAATCATAGAGGAAACCAAAATCCAAAGAATTTCAATATCATTTTTGTCAGTTTATGATAAATACATAGACAATTGCTTTGTAAACTAATCGTTTTTTGCCTGGTTGTATCGAATCATTCTATTGTGTGACCGCACGCTTTTGTTTACCTAAAAAAATGCACACTATATGCATTGCCCTTAAGCTGAAATCACAGTATCTCCGTTTCGGTCATCCGTTCGAAAACTGCGCATGTCCAAATTAATTTTTTAAAGCTGAAATCGCACTGCACTTCGTTTGCTCACCGTTTACGTTACGAGAATAAAAAGAATCAAAATTTTCTGTAAGTGAACGAAGTAGTACGATCCAAGCTTAACTCTTGCATGTAAGTAGATTATATTAGGGGTAACCCTTTGTCTGCCGTAATTTGTAAGAAAAACTTTTTCGCAAAAAAGAACGATTCTATTGTTCTTTTTCGCGAAAACGTTTTTCTTACAAATTACGGCAGTTATTGCTCGTAAACTTCGTGTTAAAATTTCGTAGGCCAGATATAAAAAAACTTGTAAGATTAGGTTCACGAACCATAATGGTTTACCCCTACTATGATAAAATTATATCTTGCTCTCGTTTTTTTCTGGATAAAAGAAGACAACGATACAATATATCATAACAATACCATATCTTCATGAAAAACATTCGATAACGCAATTACGCTGTGTAACATCAATATTAATCGCTGTATAATATTAAATATCGTGTCGTGCGTTTTTCGTAAACTTCGTTGTGTGCATATGATATTTTGTCTGATATTATGATGACTAGTGTTTTACTAACGGATCTGAAGAAATCCGAGGGTCGAGAATTTTTCAAAAATCTCGAACTATTCCTGGAATGTAAAATTCCGACTCTTGTTAAAAACGTTTTAAGAGTAAATTGCTACGACAATGCCTTAGCATTAGCCGGGTTTGATGAAACATCAATTTTGGAAATGACAGAGTTCATGGCAAAGCATTTTAAACAAATTCAAATCGGAAACAACGAAACATCTGCTGACTATTTAGGCATCTATGAAAAAACACCAGAAGAATTCCAATTTTCAAGTGGCCACATACGATTACTGAGGGGTTTAATTCGCGACTGTAAAGTATTTAACATTTCGAATAGAAATCACAAAGATGCATTGGAAAGCATCGATCAGTTCCATGTTACGCCTCAAAAACCGAATGAAGGTACACTTTTTTAATAATTACTTATGACTGGTTGTGCTTATGACTCTTTCGATTGATGAAAAAGGTGGAAAAGGTGTTATTGACGCATTGAAGCGCTGGTCCCTCCAACGAATTTCAAAGGTTATATGTCAAATATTTTCTGGTTGCAATATGAAACGTAACGATAAATTGTATTCATTAGGCGTTGCATGATCAATTACACTTTCAAATGGTTCCCGGCAGTTTCGTGGAAGGAGGAGATGGCTCGTTGTCCTGTAACGTGTCATGTCCATTCCAAAGTTGCAATAGAGACTTCCCAGCTTCATTTAAAGCATATCCTAGATATTATAAGAGAAAGAGAGGAACAGAAAATACTTCCTTAAACGCGCCAAGGTGGTCATTGGGAAATGTCGAATCTCATGTTCTTAAGGTTCATGTATCCGATGTATCCACTGAATTTGTAGATTCTGAAGATAGGGAGGATATCCCAGCCAACATTGTGCATGAATCTTCAAATGAAGATGCCATTGTACCAATGGAAGTAACAGATAGACCTTCTGTACTGGACTTAAAAGAATCGCTATCGAGAATTGTCGACATCCGAGACGATTCCACCGATAAATGTAAAGAGAAAGACCCAAAACCAAAAAAACCAAAACCAATCCAAAAGAAAAATAAGCAAAACAGCTTTAGAAAGCTACGATCTAATAAAAACTAAAAGATACTACCTAATACCTAATAAAAGTGAAATATTTTGAAGTATTGGCATGAATTACTTATTCACGCCGTAAAACCGCTTCAAAATTTAAATTTTGAGTGAACAAATCAATTCAAAAACAACTTTTAACACATTCAAAGAAAATCGCGAACATATCTAGTAGAGCACTACTATTCTGAAGAAAATTTTCCGTTTTTTTGATTTCAAGCGGATTTACGGCGTCAGTTCTAATTCCATTTTATTTTTTTCTGTATACTGAACCAACACAGATGTAACAATGGAATCGTAAAAGTTTTCGAAAATTTGCAAAAATTTGTGAAAATTTGTGAAAATTTGCAAATTTCGCGAAAATTTGCGAAAATTTTTGAATTTTGTGAAATTTTGCGAAAATTTGTGAATTT
>JANTFA010181857.1:0-18560 GCA_026413405.1 Phytosciara flavipes
TGATTTGCAAAGCATTTCATTATTTGAACAAAAAATGAGTCTTTTAGCTTAACAGGACCTAACATGACCAGTGATTTGCAAAGCATTTCATTATTATGAGTTTTCCACTTTCTTGGAATGAAAACACAAGCAAAATGAATTTCTTCGCACAACAGTAGATAAAAATCCAATGTCAGTCAGTCAAGGGACCCGACCCGCCCCAAAAGGTGGGACCTAGTTATTTGAAGCTTTACAGGAAGCTTAATCGAGAGAAATGAATCTCTTCAAATAAGTCATTATGTAATGTAAGGGGCCGTGCGCGTTTCCCCCCAGAATTTTTTAATAACAAGGTTTTAATGAGAATTGTTGGTTTGAAATCAACAAGACTGAAACTCTAATAGCCAACTCCTATCTGCAAAAAATACCTAAAGCTCGCAAATATTTCAAGGGAAAAGCGGACGTCTGAACTTAATTTAACTCACATCTCCCCATGTCACAATGCGTTCGTTTTTTGCCTATACCCCCTCTCCTCATAAGCACGGACGTCAACTGTCAACGATGCTCAAAAGTTTTTCGAGCTCACTTCGCTCGCGTTGCTCTACGTGAATTGTCAAATTGAGTAGTGGTACACTAACCGCAATGAAACATTATCATTCTCTTTGAAAGAATTTGTTTTTGATATTGAGTTGGAACGCTCCTTCATACAGTTGTACGAAACATATTTAGTACCAGCCTGATTACTTGAAAGGGTACCCGTTCAACTATAAAGCGGCGTTTCAACTCAAAGTCAAAATTTAATTAGGTTTTTCCTCTGCTAAGCACCTGGTCTATGCTATTACTCAACGCAATAAAGTAAAGTGAACTTTACCGCATGCCACCATGTAAACAACTAGCTAATTAATTCTGTCGGACTTTGCTTCGTCGAGTTGCGTAACATTGCGATTCATTGTGATGATGTTCATGTTATTATTTATCTGTTCACTGTATACTGCTCCACCAACACTCTTTTCAATAATGAAATAATCTCTTAAGATATCGTCTGTCCACAATACACAGACACAACAGATACAAAAAACGGAACCGGTTTTATCGGTTATACGCATCTATCATAATACTTAAGCTAGATGATTAGATAGAAATTATGCTTTAAAGCATTGTGCCAATTCAGTTACACCATAAATTTCGTAGATTGAAGACGCGAATTTTAAAATGAAACTGAAGAAATTGTTGCCCGTGATATTGTTAATTGTACTGAATGTAGTCGGCAACGAATCTTACAAAATACTCGGAATATTTCACACACATTCGAAGTCTCATTACATTGCCGGAGGAGCATTGATGAAAGGACTGGCTGAGAAGGGTCATGATGTCACGGTGATCAGTCCGTTTCCTCAAAGTAAGCCGTTGAAGAATTTCCATGATGTTGCTGTTATGGGATTAGACAAGCTGATTGAAGGTAGGTTCAGCCTCACATTTTACGTAACATTACAATCTACTTGGATGAGTTTTGAAGAAAATGTTCTATTGACAGATACATTCCCCAGCGATATGCTGACGAACGCAGACAAAATGAGTATGGCAGAGAAATTCAATTTCATTTTATCATTCGGCCTCACTATGACCAACTTTACACTGAACCACGAAGTTTTCCAAAACTTTCTTCGCACCAATGAAATTCACTTCGATGTAGTCATAGTGGAAGTGTTTATGAGCGAAGCCTTTCTCGGCCTAGGCCATTACTTCAATGCACCGGTTATTGGATTCTCTTCATTTGGTGCCAGCAAATGGACGAATGATATGGTTGGAACTCCCGATCCAATATCGTATGTGCCACACTTGCAACTTAAATTTACCGACAGAATGTCGTTCCCACAACGTGCGATGAATGCGATAGCATATGCAGCCGATTTGCTTTTTACGGATTTGTACTACATGCCGCAACAGGAGAAGATTTACGATGCAATATTCCCGGATCCGAAGCCAAGTCTCCGAGATTTACAGAAGAATGTCTCGCTGGTACTGCTGAACAATCACTTCAGTCTCAGTTTCCCTCGACCGTATGTGCCGAACATGATTGAAGTTGGTGGACTGCAAATTAATCGAACGCCCAAGCAACTTCCGTTGGATTTGCAGAAAATTATGGACGAAGCCGTTCATGGCGTCATCTATTTTTCGCTGGGATCTAACATAAAATCGAAAAATATTCCTGTTGACCAACAAGCCGAGATTTTGAACGTTTTCCGGAAGCTGAAGCAAACAGTTCTATGGAAATGGGACGGACAGCTGGTAGGAAAACCAGATAATGTTCATGTGAGCTCTTGGTATCCTCAGGACGATCTGTTAGCCCATCCCAATGTTAAGCTGTTCATCACACATGGAGGTTTGCTGAGTCTTACAGAGACCATTTACCATGCGGTACCGGTCATCGGTATTCCAATTTTCGGCGATCAGCATCTTAATATGGCTAAGGCTGAAAGTTTGGGGTACGGGAAATCTATTCTTCTGGGCGAATTAAACGAAAAGACCCTATCAACAGCAGTAACGGAGCTCCTTACCAACGACAAGTAAGACTCACCGAATAGATAGCGAAGAGGCAACTTGTAATCGAATTCGTTCAATGAATTTTATGACCGTTGCCTTTTTTCAATCAAATCAATAATGGGATTTTGCATTCAGGTACGCAAAGAAAATAAAATCGATGTCGGAACGATATCGTGATCAGCCATTGACGCCACTGGAAACTGCTATCTACTGGACCGAATACGTGGCTCGGCACAAAGGTGCACCTCATCTGCGTTCAGCTGGTTTAGATCTATCATTTTTCGCCTATCACAGTCTAGACGTATTCGCTGCATTTGTTCTTGCTATTTATTTGACATGGCGCCTACTAAAATTCATCGTCTGTCGAATCGTGTGCGGAAAGGGGAGAAAAAGTCAAAAAACCGTAGACGGCAAGAAAAGAAATTAATTCTTTTGCTTGGGAAATAATCGTATACGCATTCAGCGCCTCTAGGACATATGGAATGTGAGAAAAGATTTTTAAGTGTTGAATAAATTTTTTTACTGAATTTTGTGTTCGTCTTTTCGATAACTGGAGACAAAAGAAAAAGTACCAGCTTCGGGTGCAGTCATGGTACTGAATTTCCACTCAGAACGATTTGAATGAGACATAAGAACAGTTTTGTGATACCATGAAATCGACAAGACGAAACCTAAGACATTTCAAGTTAAATACTCGACAAAAACTCTCTATCTTCTAGCCGGTGTGACTGGCATGTTATTATCTAAAGCTAAGTTCCACTGTTTACTGTCGCATCATCGTTATTATAAGACTCTTAGGGTATAGCGTCTATTCGACAATGGAGAAGCAAACAGTAAACTGGTTATCGGTGACGTAATCGAAATAATCTTTAGACCGTTGATTAGATTGAAATGTGTGTAAGAACTGGGACCGTTGAACTAGTTCATAGCAGAATTTTAAATATTGAACGAAGGAAATTATTACCCGGGAGTGCTTCATTTTTGCCTGCGATTAGTGTTTGCAAAAATTGTCCTGATTCTCTAGTCATTTTGACTTTGAGGGTCAGTGTTTCTCATTGATCGTGTTACGGGTCTCTCGTTCGCAATTCCCTCCTTCTCCTCCTCCTTCTTCTTATGTAAGCCCGCTTTCGAATTTGGTCGGCCCAGCTGTGATTTGGTCTTTTCTTTTTACTCACTTCAGGGATGTCTATCAAAAAAACTTTTCTCGTTTCGTTTCGCTCGTTTTTGACTTTGTCGACGATGGTTTCTTTCATATTCGAAGTGCCTCGTGCATGTTCTATCTTAATCCAACTCCAAGGGAGTCCAAGGGATATGCGGCACATTTTCATCTCCATACTTTTCATACATAGTCGAGCATTTTGAATCATAAGTGAGTGCAGGTCGTACCGACGTTGAGTAGATTTTGTCCTTGAGTTTTGGTGGCATACGCTTGTCGTATAATACTCCTAAATATTGTCACCATTTCAGTCAGCCCTCACTGATCCTATGATTCATCACAATTTCCCATCTTTTTGTCACTGTAAAAAAAGATCAATCTAATGCAGAAAGTAGTAGTTTCAAACTACTAGTTTCAACTTGTCTCTTCGTCAGACTCTATTATATCACTGCTAATAGCATGGAACACTCGTGATTGAGGCGTCAAAAAGCCTCCTCATACGTGTGTGCGTGAACATACGTGTGTGCGTGAAGAATTGCATCTGTAAAGTGTACTTACTCAGACCAAGTAAGCATCACTCTCGTCTTTACGAACGCCTCTGATTCTTGATGAACAATCAAGTGATAGATTTCCTATGAGAAATCAGGCGCTGCTAATTGAACAAATAAAGTACCAGACCAATAATCAGTAACATGCAAAGAACACATCAGAAAAATGGCACTGTCTCGTACTACTTCTTAGATGACTTAGTAGTTTTCAAACTGTAAAACGAAAGAATGCAATAAAACGAAAGATAATGGCGAATTCTATGTGGGACGTAAGTACAACAACTGATTACCGCATGAGTAAATTTGTAATTAATGATCGGTATGTGTTGAGTTTTATCTATAATGGCGAACAATTGAACAACAAACCACAAAACATAAATAAGACGGAAATGTGCCATTGAACTTTGTGCTATTATGTTTTGGTCGGATTTGTCTTATCACTTGAGTGTAGAAACCTTAACATTGAATGTGGGCATTTAATGGTAATTTTGATATTTATAAGGGTTTCCATTACACCGTAACTGTGACCGTACGACATAATGAAGAAGATCTTTTCAATAAAACTTAAGGCAAGCAATAGATTCGTCACAGGATATTTGGAAAGGATAAGTTACGATGAACTGAGCCATTTTCTTATCTTATCTTGCTACCAGAACCAAATTCATTACGCATCATCCGGATTTCTTCACATCCATAATCATATTTTAGGCGGTTCAAGCAACATTTCAAATTCAGAAATTTATTGTGTACATAAATCGCGGTAGCGATCTGTACAAACACGAATTTAATTAATCGACCAGACCATTTCTGTACATCTCGTCGGTATATCCATAACGTTAAATCAACAGCATTACAATCGAACAATACCACAAATCAGACACGGAATTTAATGTCCATGATCTTGAACCATGAACTTTCTACGTCATTGAACCATAAAAATGAGGAGACTGACGGAATTTTTTGATATTTTTTTTTTCTTTCTTCATTTACCTTTGCTATCAGTGTTTGTGTATTGACATGATTTTATTTTTGTATTTCAGATCCCTCGATTTATGTTTTTTTAAACGTGATTGTCTTTTGTGAATGAAATGTATAGTTGGTTGGTTTTTAAGCATAACCGTTTGTCAAAATGGAATTGATCGTTAGGATGTTCAGAGGATGTATTTTATTGCGTCAATATTCTTTGAAAACACTGATTGATTGTTCGGGGTGATGATGACAATGAGGATTTATAGAGAAAAAAATGACTGCCAAGGATTGAGAGTATTTATTTTATTTTCAGGGGGAACAAATTCGTTTTTGTTGAGACGGTTTAGTAGTTGAACTATGTCACAAAATTTGAGAACTGTGTAAAATTCAGTGTCAGTGATGACGCACTGCTTACCACTGAACAGTGAACACTGTAAAACAACCCGGTATCAAAGGATCTCAGAAAAATATGAGGATACCTAAGAAGTCTTGCAAAATTAGCAAATAATGATCCGCCTAGAACCAGAACTGGTTAGATAAAGGGAATTATTATTAAACAATTAAGAGGGGTGACGCAATTTTTCGGACTAAATCACATGGTTCTAAACGGCATTTGCCAGTCTCTGGTATCATGGCCAGCTTATATATAGTTGACATGAACCGTAAGGCTTAACCCCGTTTGGAAGTAAACTTGCTACACCTCGTGCAAGAGTGTAATGAAGTATGTTGTCACTACAAAACAATAAGATAAGTAATCATACGAATGATTCTCTAATTTAAGGAAGAATTCAACGTCATCTGAGCAAAGTCATCCTGTAGTCTGGTTGTCACTGTCGTTAAAAGCCAACATTATGAAAAGTGAATACTTTCGAACCATAAATGACAAGTTAGGTGAAAGAAATAAGGGGAGGCTCGTTTTTACAAATCCAGAGCAGCACAGGCAAATTGAGTGAAGTGAATCTATTACCTAACTTTCGCTCCTATTTTAACATCAGTCTGCCTCTTTATTGTTGACGTTCCGATTTATAAGAAATTACTTCTGAGAGCATTCGTTAATTTTCGAACCAGATTTTCAAAATACAAACAGCTTTCATTGAAATACGAAAAGACCTACTCTTTGATTGCGGTGAATACCATTACGCCTCATCCTATTACTTAATAAATCCCATCAACTGAAAACAATCTGATGGCAAAGAGGTAACAGGATTAAAGGCATCAAAGGTGCAGAACTGTGATTGAAGTTATTGTTGTCAATGTAATCGAGTCCCATGGGTCTTATTTTGGTAAGAATTTTTGTTCTTCCGAACCGACTTCGACCGTCTTATGCAAAAATTGCATTCAAAACAACTATCCACACCTGATGAGATTATCCATGACAAAGGAGCATTGATTTTGTCGTTGCTATTCAACTTTTTTCTTTGTACACTTCTTCATTCGTCTCACGACATAATCAACGAAAAATAAATAATGAAAAAGAGTTTCGTTTCGTAAGGGCATAGCTCCAGTAAAAAATGGTCGGATAATAAGGAAAGATTATATCGATCGAAAAGGATGAGAAGTCCATGAAAAAAGAGGTATTTACAAGGGGTGTGTGTGAGTACGACAACGTTACGAAAGAATTCAGCGCGATTTTTCAATATACAAAAAAATTTCAGTTATGCAGCCAATTCATTTTGTAATTTCATTTTATCGAAATACCGTCGACGGTATGCTGTACATTTGTTCTGAAGAGAACTGGCAGAATGAATCATGGGAAAACGAAGCGGAGATCTTTTTGCATAATTTTCTTATGTACAGCAATTTATGGTTTGTATGCATAAGGAAACATGTTGACGAATTGGTTTATGGTTTTGGTGAAATTTTGCCAATTTCTGAGGTGATACCTTTGCATACCTTGATGCAGGAACATATGTTTTCCATATTATCACAAAAATATGCGACACACATTTCGGCAAGATGTTTCACTTTCCTAACTAAAACTCGAAAACATCAACATCATTATGGAACACATGTTTCCCATATGACAAAAGTGTATTGGACACATATTTTGTCAAGATGTCAGCGCCGACAATAATCGGTGCTCTCTGGCCGTTGCGGCTTTCACAAAGCATTTCAGCAATACTGAGAATCGTTTTGAGGATATAAAATCGCAAAGGAACGATTGACGTTCACAGTTCACAGTAATAATAATTTGTAGCCTTTTATATCCATTACGCCCGTTAAGTGGTATTTAGCCATTAAACACCACGCGGGCAAGTGCGGATTGGTGAGTGTGGGCCACATGCTTAACGTGAATTTCGAACCACGCCTACAGTTTCGCAAGCCTCTTCAGGATTTTTATTTGATGCTAATTTTATTTCTCCGCCTAAAGTTTGACTCAGAGGGTACACTTAGGAACGTTTTATTCATGCTAAGCTTTGATGAAAAATCCTATGCAGAATTTTTCCACATCGGGATTGAACCCGGGCTTTCTGGGTGGAAAGCTAGTACGCTGCCAGTGAGACAACCCGTTCATTCCACAGTACAATGTCTTAATAAACCTTTTATCAATCAGAAAAGTGATAACAGGTGGCGTTGCTCAGCGTTGGCTGAACGAAAGCACCATCTGTTAGCAGGTTTTGGCTGTCATTTTTGCATTGAATCAAAATTGGTAAGTTTCAATCAATGAAATAAGTAAAATGTTCGTCGTGTTGGTAGCGTTAAAAGCTGTACTGTGAAACATGCAGGTGTTGACCACCCCGAAGGACTGGTCGACTTACACAACACAGCTCTAACTTACAGCTTACACCTAGACAATCATAGACAATGTGCCTAATGTTTCGCTCTATGCTTTCAGTATTGACTTAAACTGGTGGTCAACCTATCGGAGGTGGTCAACTTACGCGAGTTTTACTGTACTTTTGTAGCCTCTAACACCATCAAACAAACCACATTGACTTTATCGTAAAATCGCAATGCCAACCCTGCAAAATTTTTCCATGAACTCGATCTATAAAAAACGAATTCATCAGAGAGGTCCGTTCCGGTTCACACCAACTAGCCACATTTCACGCAGTGATGATAATCTCTTTCATTGATTGATTCCGTTTAAAATGCCGGAAGAAGGTGGATGCTCTCCATCAAAATTAGTTTGGTTCACACGGAATCGATTATTAACATTGTTTCACTGCGAAATAATTTGAAGGATTTTGTTTTTAGGTGAAAGTGTAGGGAAGATAATTTCCTGTTTGGCAAAAGAAATCTGATGGGACGACCCCCTAAAAATGGATAAATGATTGTAGTCTGTCTCGTAAAGATTTTACTTCAACCATTGCAAGATGCATTCGACTATTTTCCGGAAAAAAGGGTTCATCCTTTCAATAATAAAATCCGTAATCTTTGCTGTATAATACAAACAGCTTGCCTCCTTCTGCACTTTAGGAGGATTTTTTTCTGTCCATTGAAATATTAAATTGAAAAAAATTAAAAACGAAATTTTATGTGCATCCACATAACAATAATGAAAAACCCTTTGAGGTAGAAATGCATTTTTTGTGAAGACAGAACACAAAGTAAGATTCAATGCACCGTAAAAGAGTTCAAGATGTGCTTTGCGGTGTGGGTAATATTTTTTTTGGGGAACTGAAGATCGTTCCATTGTATCTTAACAGCAACAATGTGCATTGGCATATTCCTATACCAAAATGCGCGCATAATTTATTGTGATTTCTCTTTCCTCTTCGAATCCTTTTGTTTCGATATACATTTGCGTAACAATTGTTTTGTCAGATTTCACGAATATATATCCAAAATGAAAACGTCCAACAGTTGGCAGGATCAACACATCAATGATCATCATCATTATCAATTTTATTTTCGCTTGCATATGGTGCACATTTTCGGATACATGGGAATGTTGGTTTCGTTCATAATTGCAGCTTGTTGAATTGATGAATGTAAATAAGCCACGGAATTTTAATAATTTTCTCCATTGTCAACTGTTTCCGGTTTTCGAAATTATCTGCCGTTTGCCCTCACACATTCTTGGGCTTAGATTTCGATGATGAAACTGATTGAAATATTTGAATACAGTTCTGGTAATGCTGTAAAAGACTTAGGGTCGAATCTGCTACTTCCTTTAATTATTTTCAATATTATTGATGCAAATTCTTTTTCTTCATTTGTTTTAACTGTTTTTATTATAAAAAATCGCATCAGGCTGCCAATAACAGATGACTAATGTCGCGTCATGAGATGAGAGGAAAAGCCACGGTTTCGGTTCTGTAGCATAATTCTGTGGGTAACAATTTCGCCACAATGAATGAAATGAATAAGAAAACATGACGTACTGTTTTTAGCCTGGTACGAAGTACGATACGATGGGTTCTTAAGTCTAATGGGCCGCTTGTAACAATCGGAATTCAAGCCAGATGGTAAGGACATATTTCAAGGATATTTGAAATCGCGATTCCGATTTACACAACGTTCATGTTTCATACAACTTTTTCGTACTCGGTATGCGGTCACACTAGGGTTGCGTAGATACTAGAACTTCGCAAGTAGTAGGGTTACGTTTGATTCGTGTGTCCTGCTGGTGTTGACATATGGAGCAGAAACGTTGGCATTAACGAAAGCGTCCGAAAATAAGCTCAGAGTAGCACAGAGTAGAGGAGCATGCTTGGGATTTGGCTTAGTGAGAAAAAGACTAACCAATGGACGTGACGTAATGGAAAGGATAGCAGCTCTGAAGTGGAATTGGGCAGGACACATCGCACGAATGACAGACGAACGTTGGACCAAAAACACCATGAACTAGAGACCGCCTACAGCACGAGCCATAGGCAGACCGCCAGAACGATGAACGAACAGCATCAAGCGAACAGCACCCAAGGATTGGCAACAAGTAGCAATGGACCGATCAAGATGGAAGGAGCTAGGGGAGGCCTACATTCAGCAGTGGCTACAAGGCTAAGAAAGAAGAAGGATTACGTTGCAGAGTCTGCTACGGTTTTTTCTCTCTTTAAATCGAAACATCCTTATCAATACTATCAACTACCTACTTAACTATCAGCTCACTACACAGTTAGTTTCAAGGAATTAATGCGCTCAACAGGTTTTTTTATACTCTTTGGAACAACAAATCAACAAATGATTGCACATCACACCCCCGAATTGAAACTCTAAATTTCCTATCATTTTCTGAATTCTCATACCAGTCATAAACACGAAAGATAACTTGAAAATAAAACCTGAACGTTAAATCACTTTAGATGTTCCTGTTTGAATAGCAAAAATACTGCCACGAGAAATTCAAACAATCGTTTCCGCTTTGAAAGTTGCAGGGTGAAATAAAAATGGGATACAAAATTATGCACCCACCACAAAGCACTAGACGCAACGGTGTTTTTGAAATGCATGTGTTTATTACCCAGTTGGCAACGGGGGAAAAGAAGATTAATGAAATTTCAATGAGATAGAGGTTGATATTTGATATCCGGATATTGATTTTACATGATGTATCAGTACTTTGTTAATGAAAGATTTTGATGTAGGGGGTGAATTTCGGTTGCTAAAGTGTAGAATCAAGTTCCGGATGTTGGTTGTTTTCTGTTCAATACGACGTATTAAATGGATATGCTAATTTGGTGCTGGTTTGTGATATATATCAAAAACATGAGGAGGACCCGTACGAGGAGTGTACGACATATAGCTAGTTGTCCATAAAATACAGACACCTTAAAACTATACTCTAAAACACTCCATCTTTCGATCATCCCGTTCAAACTCATCACTCGTTAAAATTTCTTGCAGCCAAGTAATTGTCTCGTCCGAAGTCTGATTTGAGAATTTACCTTTGAAGTAATCCACCAGAACCAGGTAAAATTTTCTCCAGATCGAGTGGTAAATTACTTAAATTCAATATATCTCGCCATGGCTCTCTCCAGATATGGGCGAAAAACATCTAAGTCCGAATTGGCGGCTGGAGGCCATTATTTAAGGTCACCGAGAAGAGTTCAACGGCTTCAAGGTTTTCATTTTCTTTAAAACACAAACAATTTTTCGAAAATCGTGAGCCCTTGCACATGACTAAATGGCCACATTCCAATGAAATTCTTTTTGTAGATTGGTATTGGCAATACCTTTCAAATGAAACCAAAATGACGTAAAAATGATAAAATTTACTCGATCTATATGTAGAAAACACTTGGATCCTTGGCTACCCACACTCGAAGGCCTCTAGCTCACGATCTACTGAATCGCTTTTAATAAACTTATTTTCCAGAATTGGTATCGTCGTCAGTCTCGACCATTTGCAATTCTATTTACCCTTAGAACATACATTTCTCCGTAGATATGCTCAAAAAACACTAAAACACTTGAAGGGCTCTAACTTAGGCATAGGCCGTCAGAAAATGACCATCTTCGAACTTGACTTCACATTTTTGATTTCCTTTCATGGGGGGAAAAATTATCGAAATTGAATTCGATTTCAAGTTATCGTGATGACAGATAGAAGGACTGACATTTATTTTATTACTGATTTGACATTAAGGCATTCTAGGAATGACCACAGAAGGTTTGCCTTTACTCAGGTATTCGAATTCGAGGTGTCACAAACGTGAAAGAGTGAAACCATAAAACCCTCGTCATCAACAGTCATCAAAACTTTTGGACTTCATCAAATCTGTTACTTCTTTTGTTAAAAAAATATCGTTTCGTCTTGATAAAAAATCTTCTACATCATTAGTTGTGTCATACATTTAGCCATATATAAGCTGAAGCAACGACTAAGCTCATCGTTTATTATGGTGATCATTGTCAACAACAGATGATTAACCGTCATTTTTTGGCGTGTTTTTCTTAGTTTAGAGTTTGTGATAAGCGAAACATTCACTTTGCAAATCTCTGATGTGCATACAAAATACAAAACCATTGAATTGTACAGTCAATTGCATTGTGTTTATTTGAGTTTACTTTACAGAATACGACTGTAAGTCCACATCATTGTCAATTTTTGCCATATTTTTGTCCATATTGTCAATTACCATTAATTTAACGCAATTTACCGCAAAAATTCCAAGTATTTTACAAAACAAAGCTCGTGAAACGCTCAAGGCATAAAAGTCCTCAGAAAAGCCAAAGGACATTTCCTCAATAGTTTGATGATGAGAAATTAAAATGTGGCAGATGTGAAATAAAAATGGAAGAAAAATCCATTTACATGAATCGTATTTTGAAAAAAACATTCAACATGTGGCCATAGTCAGATTTCTTCCAGCATTAAAATTTATTTGAAAAGCAACAGACGATTAGTTTCAAGGTGCACGAAATCTCTTTCAAGGCAAGTAAAAAGTTTGTCGGTTGTTGTTGTTTTCATTCCAAATTTTTTTTTGGTTTTGTTTTGTTCAGTTGTTGTTTCGACGAATTTCCCAACGGAAATTAATGTTCGAAGAAGAGGAAGAAAAAATCATATCCACGTTTCCGGTCAAAACAATAAATTTGAGGAGATTATACCGGTATGCATCGTGTGTGGATACATACGAAAAGCATCATGGAGGGATTAAAATATAGGAAAAACTTTTGTTTGTTCCGTTCGTCCGCAGTGGTATACGACACTTTAAGGATCGACTTTGGCAAACGAAACTCTAAAAATTATCCGCATCGTTCTCGAATGTTGTAACCCAAAAAAAAAATTTGAATAAAATATTTCATGGGCCCTTAAGGAAGACCTCAATACATTTGAAAACATATGCTCTCGAAAACATACTCCAGCTGCTGTATTTTTCTTGAGTGTTATCTTAGCATATTTTGTTGCTGTTGTTGAGTTGTCTTCGAATGCACAATGCACAATAATTTCAATATCCAACGAAATATTTTGCGGAGTCATGAGTTTTATGAATAAAATTATTCCAAGATGCATTCATGATTTATACCTCCTCGCTACGAGAAACATTTGAAGAACGAAGATGCATCACGTGTATGTAATGTAAAGGGAGATTGTACCAGTCCTCGGGCATGTGTGAGTCGTCGGCAGCGCCGCATCTGGCATACTCAGTCCCTTGGACCACTCTAGCATTGCGCCTAGTTTGTTCACTAGTGCAACCTATGGAACGATGGGTATCGAAGCTACCTGTAGAAATGCCACGCAGCGAAAAAATTTTTACAGTGAAAAATGAAATTTCATGTAATGCTCCAGCGCCCTGGACGATGGTCCAATTGGTTTCTATGAAGATGCGACACTGGTCGTTCTTTCTTAAAACTTTTGTGGAAAAACAATTATACGTGTCCGACGACTGAAACATATCCTAAGACTGGTACAGTCACCCTATGTTGCAGTATACACATTGCGATTTATTATTTATGCAAAAGGGAATACCTACAATGCATAACTGCAACACGGGGATCAGTACAGTTCTGAAATGCCAACCAACAACCGTTCATAAAAGTGTATGTGATGATAAGAACACTTTGTTGTTTAAATGTGTAACAATGATGCACAAAAAAGATGTTTATCGCTTGCATATAAAATGCGCTGTGAATGCATGGTGATGCAATTGTGCGTGCCTTTTCCAGGAAACGATTGTGTAACATAATATCCATTTATAGTTCTACAGTCCATTCCTAACTTCCAAAGCCACAACGAACATTTCAGTAAACCACAAAATCTTCATTTTTCAGATCTAAAAATTTTTCTATTTGTTATGTAGGTCGGATATTCAATACATGATCGGGAGGTTGCATGCAACTTTCTTCTATTGAATATCAGAACAGTATCAGATATTCTTAACGAGAAGAGAGTTCGTTCATTGACATGTTGGTGAAGCGAACGATTCAATGATAACAAAGTTTGCAGTTGATGTTTACAGGTCGTTGTGAGAACGTGAGATGCAATTCGTTTGGTAGAAAATATCGAATTGAAGTATTTCCGCTTCAGAAAGATGACCATTGTCAACATTACTATGGACAAAAGGACAGCCTGAATGTAGACATCAGTTTTTGGTGGCCGTGATTTATTTCTTAATGATCCTCAAGAATTTCTGTGTTGAGTAGCCTTAGTTAAAGCTCTTCAGTCATATTTTTACTTGAAGAAGAAGTGTTCGGTAGGAAGCACCCTAAGTGTCTTTTGCATATAAATCGAGTGAATCTTATCCGATTTCATTGATTTCGGTTTCATTTGAAAGCTATGGTCAATATCAATTCAGGGGAAAAAATTTCATTGCAATTGAGTGGTTACGACATGAGGTGCTTGGACTGAGGTCGCTGCTTGGCCCTAATTCTTTTTTACGAATGACTCGAAAGGCAAATGGAGTATGAATTGTATCTCAATTAAAACATAAGGGGGACTCGTACGAGTAGAGCACGGCATACTTGTAGAACTGCTCTGCAATATTATCTTTAAATCATTTTATTTAAACTCATCCCCTGTTAAAATTTTTTACAGCAATTTCGAAAGCCCCGTCCGAAGTCGCATTTATAAACTGAACTCTGTGAAAAATTCATCAAAGTCAGGTGACGTTTACTTGAGATATAGACAAAAACACTAAAATTCAAAGTGGCTGTCGGCCATTTTCTTACGTCACCGAAAACAGTCCTACCACTATACGGCTGTCATTACCCGTCAAACAAAGAAAAATTTGCGGAATTCGGATGAAATTTACGTGAAATAAAGGCAAAAAACACTAAAATACAAAATGGCGGCTGGCGGCCATTTTGATAGGTCACCGAAAACCCATTACCACTTTGCGGTCGTCTTTAGCTTTCAACCAAAAAAAGATCATGAAAATCGGATGAAATTTACTCGAGATATCGACAAAAAATTTCACCTTCACCGTATCGCCGAATAGTTCAAATTAGTCTCATTCTATGGGCTCTAACTTCTGAGTGATACCGGAACTTTATGCGAATGATAACGACGCTAATATATGCGATATATTGCCCTTACTCCGGGGTTCGAAGTCGACGTTTTACAAACGTAAGAGTAAAGGCATGAGACCTTCGTACTTCGTACGGGTCTAAAAATTACTTACGAATCAGAAACTCAAAATATCTGTTCAAATCATAAAATCTACTACTTCTTCTGTTCGATGCATCGTCTAGTGTATATGAGAGAAAGTCTTTCACTTCAAAACTTTCAACATTAAATTTTGATATAAAAACGTACGCGAGCTGGAGCTTTCCGCTCAATTTAGTCATCGTTGCCGATAACAGATGACTCATGGCTGATAAAACATTTTTGTTTTAGGTTGCGGTTGCGGTTGCGGGCTATTCATGGGTTCGAATTCACACAATAAGTGCGCTTCAGATTCGAAAAGGAACGCAAAAATATTTATTTTGACGCACAGTTTTCCTTTGGTGATCGACGAAAACTCCGTTCAAACTTCAAATTGCTTTGGCGCACTTACGGCGTGAATTCAACGTGTTACAAATGTAAGAGTGGAAGCAATATAAACCCTCGTACTTTGTACTGATCTAAAATTCTCATTTGTGCCAGAGGCATTTGTCCGATATGTTTATTAAAGGCTGTAACTGTCTATCAAAAGTATTTCGGTGATGGTACTGATGATAATTTACAAATCCTTGCAGATGAATTTGTAAATTCTATGTGCTACAGTAGCACTGCTACTGATGGTTGCATGGCTATGTTACAGTTCACAGCCAGTGTAGTCTGCTACTCTGAATCCCCTCTGAGAGACAAAAAACGTTAGACTCTATTGCCTATCGTGTCTTGAAGTTATGTTGCGTAAAAAAATTCCATCAACGACTGAAAAGCGGAATTAAAATGCAAATTGTAGTCGAGAAGCGTGCTCTACAACGCGAAGAAAAAAAAGCGAATGGAAAACAATCATCTTACTAATGGAGAATGTGCACACGCAATTCTGTAAAAAATGTTGGCAAAAAATGTATTTTGCTATTTTCGTTCACCGCGCACACGGTTCAAGTTAATATAGCAAAAAAAACGAGAGAAGATGTTCTGTTCACCTTACCCCAACGCTATTGTTATGAAAATAATTTACCTTCGTTAATTGGTCTCTCGTTTCTCGTACATATGCCTCGAAATTCAGTGAAGCTTAGCAATTATGGTTTAGTGTGTGTGTGTGTAGCAAGAATAGTGAATGTATATGCAACGACCAGCCCAGAGTCAATGTCTAACAACATGCGACTTCCAACTTATGTTTCTATGTAAATACAGAAAAAAAACGATTAAAACAACACACAAACTGAAATAACACACGATGGACAAAATCAGCCACGTGTTGTATGATGAAGAATACAAATATAGAACCAGGTGTTTGGATTTGACTTCGACCTGTTGATCATGTTTTTACTAGGTCACACACCGTGACGTACACAACGTCCCCGAAAAACTGGGTTTGATGCTTGCATACAATTGTTTTCGTCTTCAATTTTCATTTGAATAAAATATTCGGTTCACGTTACATAACCAGACTAATAACGGAGGGTTGCAAGAGTTGCATTACAACTTTCTGTCGAGTCGAATGTGGAATGGTCAGTTCGAGGGTCAGCGTTATAAAACTAGAAAAATAATTTTTTTGTATGTGAAGCGATCTAACTTGATTGATACATACGTACAAAGGCTGTTGTTGATGGCAGCATGGCCATAAATCCTTCGAAAAATCACACAACTACGGGAAATTTCACAAATTCATTTACAACTGATGGAGCAGTTTCGTTAGAGTTAGAGTAGTTGCGTACATTGACATGGCTGCATTCAGCTGGCTTTGTTAGTAATTTTACATTGTTATTGATTTAAGCATTAGGCACGTTCGTGGTCGTAAAAGTCTTTAAGTTCACTTAGACTGGAAAATATTGACACATACCTGGGAGTATTCGATCGAACACGTTGAAACGATGGTGCAAACACCCTTCGAAACATGTTTTGTTTTTGAATTAATGTGCAAAGAACTGTGAACTCACAGTACCAAAGCAAACCATAAAATATTGTTTTACCAGAAATTCCTCACGAGAACACTGACAAGACTTCACTGATAATCTCTCACATTCATTCACCTTTTGATTTAGCTTGAAGAAAACGGAAATCTTGGAGAAAGGTGAACGGAAATCAATCCAACGGATAAACGATAACAACAACGTCGAAAGACATGGGAAATCCTAAAGCTCTCCGCGGCATTTTTGAATGGATAGAGGTATTAAGCAGAATGTATCTGTATCGTACACATCCAAAATGATAAAAAACTGTAACTTGGGACGAGCATATCTTGCAGTTCGACAAAATAGCTAGAGAATTGAATACTAGCGGAGCAAAACTTGAAAATGTAAATTTTATCTGCCAATTGCTACTGTCCCGGCTAAAATACTTCGATCCAATTGCAACAGCTTTAGAAACGGTATCGCCGGAAAAGTTGACTATGGAATTCGTTGAGAAAGGGCTGCTCAATGGATGCCGAAATCAAGAGGAAAAATGGTGATCACTTTTTGAAGACGTACCAGAACCATCTCACACTCTTACAATATCGACGAATGAGTCCTTCTGAAGGACGGGCTATACTTCAAGTATAGAAAGAAAGGTTAGTACGAAAACGAATTTAAAGGCGAATCGAAAGTACATGGTCACAAGTGTTTGCAACACCAATTCGAAAGGCAGTGATGACTACGAAGTTACATTCTAAACTTAGAGCTCATCTGGAGCGAGTTTCCTACTCTAAATTATCTCGTTGAAAGCTCGACCGAACTAAGGAGGTTGGAATTATAATTTGGTCGAGGTGCCTTTTGATGTAGCCTTAAGTGAGTTTGCCTTGAAATTCTTAGTTAAAATGAAGATCTTATTCTTGTTTGAGACAACAAATAGAGGACGTTTTTCTCTAGTCATGAATCTCTTCACTAATGTGGTCTAGCACAGCAAAATGTTCCTAAAACGTAGAAAAATATTTTCTTGGATATATCTGGTGAAACCATACGGATCAGAAGAAGTAATAGACCGAGGGGGGAAACCACTCCTGTTAATCACTGGTTAATCAATGTTAATCTTGGAGTGGTTTCTCCCTCGTAATTGACTCGATAGCTATGACGACAGGAAATAGTGAAGGCGAAAATTGGATTTGTGTGCAGGTTTCACATAATTTTCGTTTACAACTCACATGCTACATTCTGCCTTAAAAGTTGAGTTAATCACAATTCCGCACTGATGTTCCAATTCCACAAAAAAAAGTTGCATAAGTGAACTGTTAACAAAAACGTACCGATACTCAGGCGAGTTAAAAGCCAGACGGTTTGGCATTTAAATGACTTCATTATTGTTGCACCTGAAACTGCTGTTAATTGTAATTGTAAGTAGGTACTTTTAGGTGGGTCGTTAACCTATTCTCAAGTTGCATTCTACCAGAAATGCTGCGCAGAGTAGCATAATA
>JANTFA010181968.1:4219-18559 GCA_026413405.1 Phytosciara flavipes
TGTTGTTCATATTGGGCCATTAGATCCATAAGCGGTTCGCGAATGTTTTAGCTTGATAAATTCAGGATTTCTTTATGATCGTTCTCCCGTATTACTGTTCATTTGATTGCGTAAATATGGTGAGCCCTAAAATTAGCTGGTGCATCCACAGTACTGCAGAAATCCCCCTCCCTTGATCACATGACGCCATTCCTAATTCATCACACCATTCCGACCGGATATGGTCGAAGCACGTAGTCCTTTCCTTGTCTGTTTATGTTGTCTTTGTGCAGGAACATGACAGCTTGTTTCACGCAACAAAACTACGCTTGAAAGTAATATATTGGACGCCGTAGTATACTAGCATCGACACAATATTGCCTACATTATGTTCATAAACATGTCCTTTATCAAAGAAAAAAAGGTTCCTCAGACTTTTGCAGAATTCTAACAATGTTACCAAACGAAAAACAAAGGGAAAAATGAATAATGGACAGTAGATAAATCACATTTTGATAGAATCTTTCCCCACCTACAATAATTTACGTTCATCTTTCTGGGTTTGGGAGACCATTCATAAACTACACCATCGAAAGATGAAGATAAATTTTGCGTACGCCGGGTTTGACAAGAGAAAATATTAGAAAATTGGATTACGTTCTTCATCCCCCCACCTAAAAAGAGTATGCAATTTGTGAACGGTCAGAGTGCGTAGTATAGTAACAGACATTGCGAAAATAAATTTTGATTTGAGCATTCAGCAAGTTAAGTTGCCAACCCAATTCGATAACTCATTTTATTTACAAAACACACACACACACACGAAACGAACTTGTTCTCCATTTATTTATTTATTTAAAAAGACGTAGGCAGACGGACGGGCAAAGCATTCATTCCATCACATAAATCATATAAGAAGACTATATCATATAGCACAACATCTCTATAAATGTAATCTACTTCACTTCCATGCTATATCCGAAAATGACAAGCCAGACATTGTTGACCCACAACCATAAAATAAAAACTAATTTTCTCTTCTTTTTTATATTTTCAGATGCGGCCTCTAGCTTCCGAATGAACGAAGAAGACGAAAACAACCAACGCCAACCAACCTACGATCATATGAAAAACGAAATGTTTCCATCGAATGGAAGGAAAGCATAAAATAGAAAGAAATAAATAAACGCAACATCACAATTTTCTTTCGTTTTTATGATAATATTACACACAGTTTTGCTCTCTGTGTGTTTTTATTTAAAAAAAAAAGAAACCGACCAGAAGGAAACCAAAGCAAAATCGAACGAGACGATCGGCTTCGCTGTGAATAATATATACCGAAAAACTCTGTTAATAAACGATCACTATTTTGCAGGCGTTATATTCACATCATCACCAATATTGTAGCAGAAAATTTATTTTTAATTTTTTTTTCCTTTTCATTTTCATAATCTTTTATTCAGTTTTGCCAATCGTCGGTCGGGTGTGAGATAGAGTTTGTTAAACAGGGAGAAATTGCAAAATTTTTTTTCCTTGCCATTTATTCGATCAGTCGAAACGTGTAGCTTCGGTATAATATATCAGTGTACGGGATATTTGTGATTTTCTTTCTTCCACTTGTGTCCAATCGATACATAGATCCACAAAGTTGGACTATATTTACTACTTCCCACACTATCGGTGACGTATGCTCACTTGCTTTAATATTTCCACTGAACAACAAAACGAAAATTATCCAATCCTCCATTCATCTATATGAACAAAAATATAGTTAACTAATGCCAATGTGAAGTGAATTGTAAAATGGAAATTGTTCAACTTTTCGCCGGAATGTGTTTTACGAAGTGAACAATAATTGATTATAACAAAAAAAAATAAGAAAATAAATTTTTGTGTTGATTTTCTATTGTGTGTGGTTGGAATGAAATCATCATTTTGATAAGACAACATTGGTGCACACAAAATATTATTTTCCCAATATTTTCGTTCATCTGCGAATAAAAATGTTGGACAAGGAGAATGGATTATGGCTGTTCACAGTGTTACTGGTGACATCATCGGCACTTTGGCATACGGCTTACTGTGAAGGTGAGTGTTTTTATTTTCTCTTCTCGCACAATTTTTCTTTTCTTTTCTTTTTCATTTATTTCGAAGTGAGCATGCGGGGACCATTCATAAATTACGCACGCAATTACGAATTTAAGACCCACCCCTCCTCCTTGTACGTCAAATTATGTGGAGAAACTATCGAAAGCATACACTTTAGTCAGACCTCCCCCATCTCCCCTGTATAGAGCGGACGTAATTTGTGAATGGACCCATGTGAACACGAATCCTAGGCGGTAATATTTATAATTACAGAAATAGATAAAGTGAGAGTCTTTGATGACACATTGGTGTGATCTAAAGTGATTCGTTCCGTTGAAAATTGTTCGGATTAGTGAAGTTAACAGACTGAGAAAATTCGTTCTATTCAAAAAATGTTTCAGTTGAATTGCTGAAGTCTTTGTGTTGAAATACAACAAAAATTGCACAATGCCGAGAACTCTGTCCAATTTTTCAGAGTTTTTTTTCTCTCACACACAATTTTCAAAAATGTTACAAATAGTGGGCGGCAATCGATTTTGTATCCGAGATTGCATGCAAAATGCACCTACGTTTTCTAAGTAAATTTACTATTATTCATTATGCAGGATTGTGGTATTCAGAAAACTGTATTAGCGCGCATACAAAATACAAAAAGTTTAGAAATTCACTCATCTTATTTCAAGTCATCATTTCTATTCTGTTACGATTTCATTTACTTAAGAAAAACACTTGCACTATGCTAGACATGTACTAGTTTGACCTAGACATGGTCATGTTCACTCTTCATCGAATATCATACATTGTAGTAGTCGAGTTGAGTGAATTCGATTGGGACCCAAAATTTAGATATAGAATAGACTAGAACAACGCATCTTTTTTCTCTCTCGATGAATTTATTTGTGTTTGTTTTTCGTCTGAACTTCAGTTTGTGTGATGCTTTCAAATTTCTCACAAACAAACGGAACGACAGACGGGCATCGTTGAACCATGTTTTCCGAATTTTTCGATTACATACTTAAGCGATGGAAAGTAAAACAAAGGGACTCTTACGGTAACCTCTTCTTGTGCTAGTCGAAGCAAAAACACTTCCTATATTCAAAATTTACAATTTTTTTAGAATTATAACAAAAATCATTCACAACAAAATTTCACTTAACTTATTGCTGCTGATCGATATTTGCAAAGATATTGACAGCGGTGCAACAACTGCTGGCCCAACTTGTGGCGGCGAAACTATGACTGGTTCCACTTGCAGCCGTACAACTCCACCTCGGCTCATCGCACTTGGACGATTGCGATTCGTCGCTCTTCTTGTTACGCAGCCATGGCTTGGAGCGGCTACGGCTTGAGACGGCGCTGCCGCGAGTTGTGCATCTAAAAAAATAAGTCTGGAACTAATTAGGTTATGCAAATTTCACAATATCACAACTCAAGCACAAGATTAAGATGACAAATTAAAATCACTTTCGCTATGAACAACTTACCGAAGTGTTCCTGCAACCGTATACGAAGTTTCGGTCTCGTGCCCTCTGTTTCGAGACCCAATTTTTCGAGCTCAGCTTTTAGCTCGCTTACTTTCATTTTATTTGGCTGCATCTTGATCGAATGTTTTAAACAAAATGACCTCAGGTCTGTTTATACTTTTATCGGAACTGTCTGACTCTCTTCAAGGGTGTCCAAAATTTAGTTTGATATTCAAAGCAGTTGATCAATGTGTTTAAGAAGCATGGACATTTAGCTGAAATTTTGTGTACGTTTCGTGTAATATGTAAATTTAGACATGGTCATGTTCACTCTTCACCGAATGTCATACATTGTAGAAGTTGAGTTGAGTGAATTCGATTGGGACCCAAAATTTAGATGTAGACTAGAACAGCGTAACCTTTTTCTATGTCGATGTATTTGTGTTTGTTTTTCGAACTTCGGTTTACATACTTACGCGATGACAGGCAAAACAAAGGGACTCTTACGGTAACCTCTTCTTGTGCTAGTCGAAGCAAAAACACCTCCGATTTTCAAAACTTACAATTTTATTAATACCGCGATAATTATGATGAAAATTACCAGTAACAAAATTTGAGTCAGCTTATTGTTGCTTAGTAAGCAATGCTTACTGCTATTTTCAAGATTATTGCCGGCGGTGCAGTAACTGCTGGCCCTCGTTCAAGCGGTGCCACTATAGCTGAGGCTCGTTCGACTCGTGACGGTGCACCAACTGCTGGCCGAACTTGTGGCGGCACAACTATGGCTCGTCCCACTTGTGACGGCGCAGCTATCACTGGCATGACTTGTAGCGGCGCAGCTAGCAATGGTGCCACTCGGCTCATCACACTTGCACGATTGCGACTCGTTGCGCTTCTTGTTACGCAGCCACGGCTTGGAGCGGCTACGGCTTGAGACGGCGCTGCCACGAGTTGTGCATCTTAAGAAATAAGCTCGGTTGTGACTTGTCGCACTTCTAGTGACGCAGCCACGGCTTGTAGTGGCTGCGGATTGTAACGACGCTGCCACGACTTGAGCTTCTTAAAAAATAAGTTTGAAATTAATTAGATCATAGTTAATTTATTTCTGAACTAATAGTATATGAATCCCAAAGTAGGACAAATTTGTTGACCCGAAACAGTAACAGTAATCATAAGCATTTCAAACAGAAAATTGGTCTACTTTTCAGTTTTGTTGCTAATTGAATTTTGTAAGCCGACACGATGATAATAATTATTTGTGATTGGCAAGAAATGTGGAAAAACCATTCACCCCAGTCTCTACATCAATTACACCCACGGAACTTGTTGATAAAATGTAAATCCGATGGCATTATTAAAAATTATCACAAAATTTCATTAATAAAATTTAGCGGAAGGTTGAACATTGTTAGCCTTATGTGGCTATCAGCCATTTTTACACATTTTTGAAGTTAACAACTCAGAACAATAGATAAATATCACAGATCGAAATCATTTTTATCCTGAGCTAAAACTTACCTAAATGTTGCTGTAGCCGTATACGTAGTTGCGGTCTCGTGCCCTCTGTTTCTAGGCTCAATTTTTCGAGCTCAGCTTGTCGAATTGCATGTTATTCGGCTGCATTTTCATCGAATACTTTAAACAAAATGGACATTTATCTATCGAGGAATGGACATTTAGCTGAAATTTTGTTATCTATAACAATCTATAGATCGACTTTTTACCAAAATCCCCTTTCAAAAATGTTACGTATCTATGAAAAAGAAGAATTGCTTGTTAAAATTTTAAGATATGTTCTTGTTCCGTTTCACATATAATTGTGACTTGATTTACGTGTGCCGATCACGTGTTTCTCTTGTCTAATTCAGATGGCGTTACCGCCATTTTGTTATGAAATCGTAGCACGCAAAAATTGGTTTTTTCTTCATAATCACAAGCCCTTTTAGGGAATAAATGCCAACAGCACGAAACACAAATTCGAGCTCGCTCCAGTCTCCAGACTGGCCCGAACGAACATCCGTTAAAGAACCTGGAAACTCGAAGTATTTACGAAGGGCCGAATGTCCAACGACCTTCCCGGTTAAAGGCTGAAAGCGAACTGAGCGGATATCATTATCAGTACATTAATTTTTGACAGTTGGCCCTGTCACAAACGTGCACATCGTATTTGCAGCCACTTACTTCACCAGCGTCCCTCCAAACAAAATTTTGTATTCATGAGCTGAAATAAATATTTCTGCGAATATATTTGGCAATTCATTTCAAACACAAATCCAAGTGCCACATTGGATTGCTTTGTTTCATTTGCATCAACTAAAATCGGTCCTTCGTCGCAAAAAACAATGTCGGAGATTTATTTACTCCGAAATATGTTATTGGCGGTTATTGATTTTCATTTTGATATGTGAAAGTTGGTCACACTTGCTCATATTGGCAGAAAGTTGAATCGTTTTGAGTGTTCCTGTCAAAATGCATCGGAATGTAGCATTTTCCCGCCAATTGTGTGTTACGTCACTCGTTCAATAACAAAAAGCAAAAAGAACCAAAACATCGGGCACAGCTTTCTTTTTGCAGCATGCTTAAATTTGACTGTAATAAAATCATCAGCAAATGAAAATCGAACATAAAAAGTATCTCAAAGTTCGAATTAATGATCTCTTTCAATTACAGCGATAAATTCGATATTCTTCCTCGATGGCATGCAAAAAAAAACGACAATTTACCTTGGTGTAACCACCCCATTGATTTTATAAATTACGTTACGTTAGCACGGTTAGTTGTAGACACCGAAAGCAAAGAAAAAAGCCAGCAATCAAAGTTACGCATCGTCAATTCACGCCAACAAGTTTGACACAAAAAAAAGAACAAAAAGCTTCATGATTAAAATTCGCTTAAGGAGAGCAACAAGACACGAAAGATAATACATTTCGCACATTTCACAGCCATTGTATATAATGTACACGGCTAAAGTTTGTAATCTTTTGATGTTTATGTCTCATTAAATGACAAGAGACGTGAATTATTTGATGGGAATAAGGAGTTTGTCCTTATAGCACTGTTCCGAAGATAAAAAGCCGAATCTTTTCTGTCATGTCGGGTGATTGAGTGCAATGTTAAACTTGTACTTTCATTATGAAACTGGCTGCTTCGTGTGGTCCTCGGGGGATCAATTTTTCTTTTACAGTCTTTTATCTCTAGTAATGGCTCACATTTTCGAATCCGCGTAATTTTGAGTTGTCAATTCCACTGTGATCAGATACGTATAATATTGCGACGACCGACGACATCTTGAAATATAATTTAAAATTTGGTGTTGCGTTCATTCCTATGGGTGTATTTATTGCTCAAAAGAGAACGACTTCTCTTCATTAAAATGCCTTGTGCTTGATTTGTAGTGCAGCTGTTAATGACTTTTTTATTTCAATATAATGTCCATTACGCGTACCTTTTCATGAGTCATGAGACTGTTGGGTAACATTGAAATTTATTTTTATTTAAAAAGTACACGATTAATGTGCCTTACATGAAATCTAATGACGGGGAAGATTTTTTTTTCCAAAATGTTACATTGCTTTCTGCCAGTCTATTAAAAAAAAGCCCACCACATTGTTTTATATGCACAGTGTATACAGCAGAAGGCATGTTATTATAAAAATTCTTTTCATTTATTACCATGACGGGGGTGCCTTTTGGAAACAATTTTTTGTGCAGAGTGGAAATAATAAATTTGAATAATTTTTGTGTTTCTGGTCTTTGGCGAAAGTATGCTCTCGCAAAGCTGTTAGGTGTAATAGGAAATGATTGTTAGGGAAAATTTTTCCGCAGCAAATTTTTTAATTCGTTTTTATTATCACAATCAAAATGGTTCAACCGCAACGATCAAAATCGCTGGAGCAATAAATTGATCAATGTACTGCTTCCAGTTATAATGGTACTTGTTCGTCAGGAGCAGCACTGTTTTCAGTGACTGGTTCGAATGCCTGGGTGTTACATTGAGTAACTGTTAGCTAGATTAACCACACTAGGGACCACATGCTCAAAGTGTATTCACGAACGTCGTGTGATGTTTTGTAAATTGTGTGCCATGAAACTCGACACGTCGTACATTTCATGCAAATAAGATAAGTTTGAAATTAGCGCCTACCTTAGGACGACGGCATCGTCACACATCCAAAAAAGATTTTTTGTTGGTGCTGTTTGAAATTGCATATCAGCTGGGTTCGAACCAGCGTGCATCTTACCCATACGTCATAGTATGTCGGTGTCGTCATAGTTCGTTGGGTACGGTTCATTGCTAGATGGGGTGAGCCTAGGAACGTTACTTTCGTGCTATAGATTGAAGAAAAATCCTATCCAGAATTTGTCCCAAACTGGGTTTGAACCCCTGTATTCTTGGTGGAAAGTCAATGCGTAACCACTGAGTTAACCCGTTCGTAAATGCTGCTTCCAGTGCTGGACCTCGACTTGTCGAATCCCTTCGAGCATTATAGGAAGAAAATTTTTTGAAAGCCCTTCAGTGCTCTTCGTTCATACAAAAATCAAAAAGTCCGTCGTGTATCGTCCGAATTCCCACTCGGCACTGAATGCCTCGCCGATTCACTTTGATCTTTTCAATCAATTTGTAATCAAATATTGATAATACATTTGTCGTGTGCACGATAATTACATGCTCCGTTGGAATATTTTTTCATCGTTTCATTTATTGGCTTCCGAGCTTAAAATTGGGGTGCTGACGATGCCCATTTTGATTAAAAAAATTCTCTTTTGCTAAAATGTAAATTTTTCGACATTTTTGCACCTGGTGTAAGTTTTTCCCGGTTCTTCCTACACAAAATTAGTATTCGTTTACCGTTGCAAGTAAACATTTAATCCAGTTAAGGAAAGCCAGGCAAAAATTAAATGTACACCTGCAGTTGATATGTGATGTGTCGGTCGTCGGTCACAGTAAATGAAATTCACTTCAGGAAAGTGAAAAAATTCCATTAGACAGTGTACAATCCCACATCGTGCTTCCATTAATTTTTCTCTTGTTACAATCTGGAAAAAAAATAATTTTTTTATTGCATTCTTGTCAGTTTTCCGACTTTCTGGACGTACACCGTGTTATTGTACTGTCGCAAACACATAACTATGGATGATAATGTTATATGATGCATTCAGTTTGTTGTGTAATTGCAGAACAACTCACCGTAGGCACACCGCATGGCTGTGAACATTGGATTCACAGGAGTAAAAGGCAAAAAAGAACTGCTGGTGTGTTATCGTTCCACAGTTTACGTCCAAATGCACATATATGAAATGAATGTACCATAGATATGATATGCAGCCTGATTTCACAAAGTGAATCGCATATGTAGTGGTCTGGTCGGTTCTGTTGTGCACAAAAAAAATGTATTCCTGATCTATGTTTTAAATCAAGGCTCTTTGAGTTGTCGTTTGGCCATTTAGAGTCACCATATGCGCTCGTTGCATACAAAACTCGGACGTATATGCAATTCATAGAAAGGATTTTAATTAAAATTACATTTTTAATGGAAATGAACGGCATAGGAATTTTGTGAGCAACGAGAAAAAAAACCCGAGCCCGAAAATGTTTTCTTTTAATAAAGTGGACACTGAAATATTCGCTTGTGCATTAGATACAATTAACTAGATTTACATGCTTGCGGTAGGCAAATCGCACTTACTGCATTGCATGTACTAGTAGCGAAATTGAACAAGTACATCACATATCACTGACGGAATTGCATTTTGTGTGTGCTATTTGTTGATTCGAGTTGAAGATGAAGATTAAAACGCTGTAAATAGTACTAAGGTCTCGTCAAGTAGATTCACAACCACATTCGAAAGTTCAAATTCTCAGCACTTATCAGCATGTCAGGTGCTGTATTAACAAAAGCCAACTGTGGACACGCCAGACTGTGAAGCAAAATGATCGATGAGAACGTCTTTTAGAAATGTCACCCGACGCTATAGCTTCAGAAGTAGCAGTCCAAGAAATGCATTGAAATATCAAAAGAATAAGTGGAATTCTCACCGTTCAGGCGGTCATAGTCTTCTGAACAAACACGTACACACAATCGGGTTAAACAACAGCCATCTATTTAACAAATGTGGAGACATTCAAACAGCCGATCATTTTCTATGCCAATGCCCAGCTCTAATCAAAGCTAGAGTAAAATGTTTTGTGAAGTAACAATACAATTCTGAACTTACTTCGATAGAATTATAAGTTTTATTAAGAATATTTACGAGAAGACATTTTTACTTCGATAGAACCAGTAGAATATGAGTAGTCATAGTCAACTATGTGTACGCACAACAGGCCCACTAGAGGCTTAGATGCAGACTGTAGAAAAAGTCAAGAAAAAATCATACAAAAAAAGTTAGTTGTTTCCACTTCAGATTCTCCCACCCACCTAAACTTAACTCTCGATTTAGCTTAATCTCAAACCTGATGACTGTTTAGTAAATTCTTTTTGGTACAAAGGGGAAAAACAATTTGAGATTGAAATTCAAACAAAGAACAAACAACGAAACTCTTCCCTTACCAATGGCTCACGCTAAATGATTGCATAACACACAAGTTCCGAGCTCAGGTCCTAGCCCATCACCCTCATATTAGCACCCTCACAAGCTTCACACATTTCTAGTGAATTAATTCCGACAATACATCTGCGACCGATAACAGAAATAAACGATAAACATTGATTAATGTGGTGGTCCTATGTTCTAGAGCTTCATTTAAGGTGAAGAAGATTTTTCATTTCAAATTCCATGTTCCCAAGCACACAACATGCCATAACATTAGTCATGAATACGCTGAAGGTCCGTTACTAAAGCAATCTGGATGAATGTATTATTGTTTGGTAAAAAAAGATTTTGCCATTAGATCGAAAACTCAATTCTAGGTACCAGTTATATTTAACTAAACTTTAACGTATAATCAGAAAAGCTATTTCACCAATTGAACGTTCGAGTTTTTTAGTATAGTTCAATGCAGGTTGTTCAAGGGTCTTTTACCTTTCGTTTTCCACCCACGCACTAAATAAATCCAAAGTTCCAATTAATGCTTTCAGTCTATCAAACAATGAAATACAAAATACTCGAAGGAATTTCACATAAATTTTCAGACTAACGCGAAGATTAAGTGAATGGGATAAACTCTCCTCCCTGCAACCAAATAACAAAAACTTCTCTTTCAATGAAATTCTAAACGGTTCTTAATTGGAGCTTACTTCACCAGAAATCTCCTATTTAAACTGCATCAAATAGATTATTTATCTCGATTGTATTCCTCCGATTACAGAACACAGCTTACAGTTCTCACAGAATATTCAGCTTTTGAAACGAAAAAAAAAACACGCACCACAACCAAGAAAATTATTATTTTCGAAAATGCTGAAAAACTTAACAGAATTAGCATTTAACTTTTAGAGATATATTTGTTTGAATTATGTTTGCGAGTTGAATAATATTAAACTAAAAACAAAAAACATTTTCCATTCATTTTCAATGCAGCCATATATACAATAATGAATTGGTGTGTTGTTTCTGATGTTTGATATTATTCTTATGGGAATCAGACTGTTAAAATTGAATGGCAAAAAAAAATTTGTGAAAAAAATTTTGTTTTACAAACATTGGCATGCAACTTGTATAATAACCTACCGATATTTAATTCGAGTGTACTCTACTTTTATGCTTACACAGAAAATCATAAAAAAATAAACCATTGTTGATGTTGAGTTTGAACGGGAGAGAGAGAGCAAAAACCTGAATATAACGTAGCAGGCGCTGCGATGGCGCCTCGTACGATCCCGTATACCTAGCATACTGTAACTTTACTACATACACAGCCCTACTATCTACGCAACCCTGGTGTGACCGCATACTAAGCGCGAAAAACAGGTAGTGCTCAGATGGCTTTGCCTAGCTCTCAAATTAGTGGCGCCCCTTTAACAATATGGTTTGACTACGGGCGCTGCGTTTTTGTAAAAGCTCGAACGAAGTACAGCCTCAAAAAGCTCATAGAGTCCCAAGTAGCGGCCTAAGTCTAGAATCATCAATTGCTACCATTAATATTGGGCTCTTCAAAAATCACAAAAATCAGTCTCCAAGGGTCCTTCTTCAATTTCGTTTAATCGACATCCTTTCCGCACTTCATTTGCCGTTAAAATGAAACAAATAATGAAATTCGGATAAAGCTTACTCGATTTATATGGCCATTCCTACACTCCTACATTCCTTAGGGCCATTCCTACACAATACTTCAAGGGCCCTAGCTGATGACCAACTGGCTCGATTCCAGATTTCTTTCCTCGTATTGGCATTGGAAATACCTTTTAAATCAAACCAAAGTCACGAAATTCGAATAAGATTTACTCGATTTATATGCAAAAAAACACTTGGGGCTCTAGTAGCTACGGACCTGCCTCACTGTAATACCACACACGATTCAGTGACCCGATTTCAATCCACTTTTTTCCTGGATTGGTATTGTCAGTATCTATTTACTCTTCCAACGTGTTCATCTTCAAAAAACGCTAATAGACTTAAAGGGCCATAGCTCAGGCATGGGCCGTCAGAAAATGACTATCTTTGAACTTTACCTCACAATTTCGACTATCTTTCAGGGGGAAAAAGTATTCAAATCGTATTTGATTTACTCATGTTATTGACAGATGGACATTCTTTATTGTTGATTCGGCATCTATGATGTGCATCCCCAAATGCTATGTTCTTGGTGTTCGGCTCGAATTTTGATTGTTACAAACTGCATATTAAACCCTGTGCACTTCGTACGGGGCTAAAAACGACTGGCAAAAAGGCAAAGTTTATTAAATTTAAAAAAAAACATTTTTTTATGAGAATTCACATTTTCCCATTGTTCATTTAAACAAACTTATGTGTGTTCATAGAATATAATAGTCATAATAATTAACGTTTTACTATTTCGGTTCCTGTATATTTATTCCATTATTTGTTGTAATTTAGCCATTTCCAATTGCATAGAACGTTTGAAGAAAAAATTATTTCAAGTTTTTGAATATAAATTTTTAATCAAATGGAAATTGAATTCTTCCACAAAGTTGGTTATAACAGTTTTTGACATAGCTCAAACTTGATGAGGGTTTCACTTATACAGTTTTGTACTAATGGTTAGACATGGAATACACTACATTGAACTATTTATATGTGGTACATATTTCTTAAGAGAACAATAATGTCAGACTTGACATATTTTCAGATGTTCAAAACCACTAAAACTCCGTTGAACTATAATGTAAAACAAATATACGACAAATTACAGAAACCATTCTAACTTCAGTTTAAGTAAATGAATGTGTCGTCGCTTCTGTGTGTTCTGAAATATACCTCTGTTTCTCAAAGTTTATCAAAAATTTAATTACAGAACATGTCATCTTACTTAGTATTGGACAGGAGATTTAAATATATTTTGATGGAGTTATGATGTTACATTTGTTTTAAAAATATAAGTTTCAGCAAGTTAATTGGCTGGTGGCTTTAGTTTTCCATTAAATGATAAAAGTGAATGAAGTTTAAGTTTTGATGTTTGATTAAAACTTATGTGGCGTCATACAGCTGTGCTGTTTGTACGGTTTATGGTAGATATGATAGATGGTGAATTGGGAACTTCTTCTGAAATCTTGTTTAACCTTATTTAGAATCAGTGACAATACTTCGCAAATATTCATCGAGGCTGCTACTTCCTTTGTTCAAACTGGCGTTTAGAATTTTATATGAAATCTTTTACTTCATTCGTTTAGTCGAACGATTCACTTTATAAGAAAGTACCAGCCAGAGCTCATCGCTTATTTTTGTCATTGTGGCCGATAACAACTAGCCGTTTCTAAGAAGTTTGTCATTCCACGTTCCAATACACGTTGTGTGAGGGACTCTTTTGAAAAACAGCCTATCGAAATCTGACGTACTTTCTACTCGAACTTTTTGATATGTGTCAATCTTCAATCTTCCTCAGGCAATGGAACTCGCATCGTTACTCAACGTCTAACATTTTTACACAAGATAAAACTTCTTTAACAGAGCAAATCTCTTCCCATCCCACTTCATGTACGTTCAGTACTCTCAGATGAAATCATTCATCAATCAGATTCATATCCTGTTTCGGCCTCAGAGCTTTTGATGGTGGTGGCCAGTGGTCGTACAGGACGACACTCTTCAGTTGTTTCCAACCATCGCTCTTTCGACTCGAATATTCATCGAGTCTGCTACTTCCTTTGTTCAAACTGGCGTTTAGAATTTTATATGAAATCTTTTACTTCATTCGTTTAGTCGAACGATTCACTTTATAAGAAAGTACCAGCCAGAGCTCATCGCTTATTTTTGTCATTGTGGCCGATAACAACTAGCCGCGAAGTGGGCTGTTTGGGGCTATGCTTTCCAAAGAGATGTGCATCTATCCGCAAATCTACGAACACAGAAAAGATTGGATCCAAAAGTAATTTTTCTGGAAAATGCGTCTGACTTCGGTAGGCTGCTGAAAGAATCGCTCTGTGTAAGTCAAGTCAACTTTTAGAAACAATCTACTCTGTTAAAAGTTAGTAATTAAATAATCTCGTTTCAATTCAAAAATATCATCAATTCACTCAATATTTTCTTAAGGAAAAATATGAGGGTTTCAGAGGCTCTTTTGTTTGATCAAAACTTGTCCCAATATTGATTTGTTTGAGTTTTTTAGGCGTTTCAGGTACAGTCAAAAAAATATAAGATTCATCATATTAAAGGATATTAGTCCTACTCAATCCACACAACCCACAATATTGAT